>CAWUFW010021596.1:0-116637 GCA_963921515.1 Calotriton arnoldi
ACACCCTTTTAACCCTTTACAGTGTGTGATCTGAGCAATTAGGGACACATATATCTCTCAAGGGAGCCTACCATGCACACATGGTGATGGTGAGAAGAAACTCAAATACGAACCATGTGCGTGAAGGTTACCACCCTTTTAGGTCTTGCTACAGACAGCTTTAGCAGCTTGTGTAAGAGCTCTTGTCTTTAATAAATCGAAAAGAAGTATAAAGGTTTTTATTGCTGCATATGCAAAATCAATGAAATATACAATAAAAAAAGAAGTATGAAGAAGTATTAAGAGATTGCAGGCTTTGGGCCAGGCCTCTCCAGCCTTTTGTTTTGATGAGCTGTCCATCAAGGCCATGGCATGCTGGAAATGGTTACACCGTCCCATTTGGTGACGCAATCAAGTTGTTCTAGTCTTAAACTGCCGATGGCCATCACATTCAGCCATAAATTAAGGTCCAGCGTGTGCTCCTTGACATATTTATTCTGGAGGCACATCAACATTTTAACTTCTGGTTTATGACTTTACTGCTTGCTGTTTGGCTGTCTGAGCCTATCATATAATAAAGGCACAGTGCTATGCAATAATTGCCTCTGAGTGCTCATTTGTTTTACTTAGCTATCATGATACTATGTTTCAGGATTTACAAGTCTGTTGCTCACAAAGTAATGATGTGCTTGCAGACTATCTTAAAGATGCAGCAGGAATAATGGCCCATTGTCAAAAGGGTTTCCTAGGCAATCATCACTTTTAACATGAACTTCATCTTCTGTCTTGTTGTGATAACACTCTTCGTCAAGGGTACAACTTATCTTTACTAGTGTAGCCTGATCGGCAAAGGGAATTATTATTATGATAAAGATTATTATTATTATTAATAATAATAATATTAGTAGTAGAACCAGGCGAAATAGTAGTATCATTAGTAATAATAATAATAATAATAATAATAATAATAGGCACCTTCATGCATTAGTACTAATAAAGCATTCTTTTATTCACCTTCCGGACTGGACTTTTTATATTATACACTGATTAATGTAACAACAGGTTTATACAATTGATATAACTTATACATCATTTGTAGGCAAAAAAGTGTGCTTTATTAATAACAGTTCTTGTGCTCCTAAAGGAGGAAGAAAGGATAATGGTATAATACTGCAAACGTTTAAATATCAGGCAAAATGTTATCATGTCCTACCATCCCTAAACTTACAACACCAACTTGCCATATCCACCTTAACTATTTGCCATATCTAACACACCATACCTAACCTACCTACCATACTTACCTACCTTACCTAACCTGTCATACCTACCAAACCCACCTACAATACCTAGCTACTTTACCTACCTACAAGACCTATCTTACCTATGTACTATGCCTGCCATGCTTAATATATTTTACCTAGCCCACAATTTCTACCATAACTAGCCTACCCTGTCTTTCATTCCTACCATGCATAACTTATCAATATTAACCTACCCACCACACTTAACGTAACATACATAACCTCACTACCACACTTAACCTAAAATACCTAACCAATCATACCTACTTACCATACATGCCAAACCAATTTCGATAGCTACTTACCCACCATAAGCACCCTATCATACCTATCTTCTATATCTACCATACTTACAATATTTTACCCACCATAACCTGCCTACCATACCTAACCACCATACCTAGCTTCCATATCTACTAAACCATACCTAATCTACAATTTTCACCCTACCATATCTTCCTACTTCATCAATAGTCTATCATGCCTACTTACATGCCATACTTACAGTACTTACCTACCATGTCTATCCACCGTACTCAATGAAATAGGGAATCACAGTGCTTGACAAAGCAGCACCAGTTTGCCCAAATGCATTGTGTTAGATGCAGTCCATGAATACAATCACTTTCATTTGCTCACAATTTGGAGAGTGTTTGCCACATGTTGGCATAAGCAGTGATTATATTCCCGGACACATGTTTTTCTGGATGTTTGTCTGCCATCATTAGAGGATAATAGGTTAATTTGAGGGAGCTTAAAATGCTGTTTATCGTCTCAGGTTAGTTACCCTCCCAAAGTGCACGAGTATCCCTGGAAACATGAGTTTCTGGATTTTTGTCCTTCTTCAGCAGAGAGTAATAAGTTAGTTTGGGTGCTTGAAATGCTGCTCGCTGTCTCTTAGGTTAAGTACCACCTCTCAAGCAAAATTTCCACATAGGCATGTCAGCCTAAAAACTCCAAGGAGGAGCTCACAGTCAACGTGGGAGGGACGAACACTGCTTGGCATAACAACACCTGTTTGCCCCGATTCATTAAGGTAGATGCAGTACATGAATACATTCACTTTAATGTATTCTCAAGTTGAAGAGTGTTTGCCACATGTTAACATAGTCAGCACTTGTATCTCTGGACACGTGTTTTTGGATTTTTTCCATCTGTAGCAGAGAATAGTAGGTTGGGTGGAAAACTCCGCTCTGCTGGTGAAGTTTGCAGAGTTTTGCAACTCCGCGCTACACTAGGAGCGTGGAATTCAGCAAAAACTCAGTCAACCGCCGGCGGAGCGGAGTTTACCAGCGTACGCTGCTCACTCCTAGCAATGACATCGCTGGAAGGGCAAATTTCTCACAGTGCAAGTGAGAATAAGTGCTGACGCAGGTATAAAAGTGCTGGTGCTGCCAGGGTAACTGCAGGGATAGTTGTTGTCAGGCCTGTAGTTACTGTAGGAGTCGCTCTTTTCCTGGGCTCCATCCACCCTGCCGTCTGGGTTGATCCGGAGGAAAAAAAAACTGTTCTTGCAGTATAGACTCTTGGGCTCTTTTACTCCACAGGGTGTAAACTGTAAAGGTGCTGCTGTTCCCATCCTCGGGTAGCGCCAGGAGGCTGGTAATGCTCCTGGCAGCCATGCCCTCAACAGATGCCCCTCACCCCCAAGACAGAATGAAGCTGAGCAACCAGAATGCCATATGTTCCCAGCAGCTGCCGCCTTCCCCCAGAGACCCTCCACGCCAGGTTCACTCTCTCACAGTGCAGTGGCGGGAAAGCGAGGGGGGCTTTGCTTCGGCTTTCTCTCCTCTCTGCTGCTTCCCGCAGTGAGAAGGCAACTGGTGCCAAACATTCGGAGGTCCTCTGGACCCGAGCAGGACTTCTTCCTGGTGAGTTCTGTGAACTTCTCACCCCTACCCCGTCTCAGCAGGGAGCATCTTCACAAAAACTTATCCCAGCAATAGCTTTTCAAATCTTCACCCCGCAGACTGTCCTCCAGTCCTTTCCGGCAGTCACTTCACCGTGCTGCCCTCTAGACAGCTGAGCGCCGGAGTGTAAACACAGCAACACACATGGGCAGCGACTGACGGAGGGTCATGGGAGCGTTTAGGCTAGTTAGCAGAGAGATTCTAATGCACACTCAGAAGAGATTGTGAGATGCCCTGTGATCTTCTAAGCACAAGGGTTGTTGCAATATGGCTTTCAGGACTCTGGCACCTGCAGACTGCGGGACTAATATTTAAATTTTTGGACTACTGTAGGTCCATTTTTAACAGGAATGTTACACCTCTGATATGGCTGCTTCATTAGCTCTGGAAGTGGGCATAGGCGCTGAAGAGTGTAGTCCTTTCTCTATGCTGGGACTCACTATTATGAAGACCTGTTCGAGCAGGGTGTTGAAGATAGTGCGTGAGTGCAGGACATCGGCTGTGGGTGTCCCAACTGCCAAATCTGCCTAGCCCCTGACAGCATAGTCCGCCAGCCCCAGCCACCCCTGCAAAGCCGCCTGCTCCCTGAGCTGCACTACCTGCTGCCTGACACCAATGTACTGCTGCGCCAGGTAAGGTGGAGGGCAGTGAGCCATGGCATTTTGCCAAGGACAGTGCAAGGGATATAAGACATCTTCAGTAGTACGCGCCTCCTGGTTTTCTTCCCAGTAAAGATAAACTTGGATTAGTGGCTCCTCTGCTGTTTCATTTGTTCCGAACTTCCAGGCTCGCAAGTTACACAAGGGTTTCAAGCATAACACATTCCTCTGACAGCTTCTAGAAAATATCATAGGCCATTTCTCTGCTCTAAAAACTAAACTTAGGGGTGGCCAGTAATACTCCTCCCGCTCGTGGAACTCTGCAGAACTCCATGGAATTTTTCAACGTTTTTTGGCAACTCTGTGGAATTACATGGATTGAAACTCCGCAAGCTCTGCCCTGCCCTATTGAAAAACGTATTATTGTCTCTCAAGTTAAGTATCACGCAAGAATGCAGGTGCATCCACATAGGCTCGTCAGACTAATGATTCCAAGACGAAGCTCACAGTCAAAGGGGGAGGGAAGTACACTCCTTGGCATAACAGCACCAGTTTGCCCCGATGAAATATGCAAGAGGCAGTACATGAATGCAAGGGGCATATCTAAGTAGCACGGCACAGTGCAGCGCAGAGCAGCAAGTCACCTTGCTGTGCTGCAGTGCGGAACAGGGAAACGGCAGAAATGTGCGATATTTTACACAATATGGCGTATTCCTGCCAATTCCCAGCACCAATGTAGGCACTCTTGCACCATGGTGCAAGGGTGCCTGCATTGTAAGCAGGACTATTTTTGTGCAGGAAGGGACACCTTCCTTCACAAAAACAATCCTCAGAGGCATTTTCCTCTTTCTATTTGTGCTGCAAAATGCAGCACACATAGAAAGAGGAAACAATTAGGAGAAATAAAGATATTTCTCCTTGTTATGCCTCTCCTGGGAAGGCGTAGCATTTTCGCGCATCCCCAGGTCTACCAGTAACAGTAAATCTGTGAATGCATCAAAATCCATGGGTGTTGCGTGGGAACTCCCACACACCACCCATGGAACGGCTCCCTGGGGCAGAGTAACGCAACGCAGCGATTTGCACGGCACTGCGTTACTCTGGATTTATCAAGCCACTCAGTGCCACACAAGGTGGCCTTACGTGGCTTGAAAAATTGCATTTTAGTGTAGCATCGCACATGCACCCCGTTGCATAGTGCAAAATCGAAGCAACCCATACATAAATATGGCCTGCAGCCACGTTAATTTACTCACCAGTCGAAAACGATTTATCACATGTTCGTACAACACCTGGTTGTATCTCTGGACATGTGTGTGTCTGGATTTTTGTCTGTCATCAGCAGCTACGTACCATATTTAACCAACTTAACCTAACCTACAAAACCTTACCTAACTAACCCACCATAACTTTCATACCTATCAAACCTAACTAGTATTCCTAGCCTATTTTACCTAACCTATCATAACTACCTCCCCACCTATGAAGCCTACCATATCTACTTACCTACCAGCCATACCTAGCTATCATACCTGTCATGCTTACCTATCATGCCTACTTACTATAGGTTCTATATCTATCTACATATCATACCTACAATAAATTCCCTAGCATAACTTCCCTTTCATGCCTAGCCTATCATATCTACCTACTATACCTAACCGTACATAACCAGACCTTCCTCCCTAACCTTCCTACATACCCAACCTAACCATACTCACCTACTGACCACACCTAGCATACCACACCTATCATATTGTACTTACCATACCAAGCCTCCCTCTCATGCCATATATAACCTACCAAACCTAACATACCATACTTAACCTATCTTCACCTTTGTAGCGCATATATTTTACGCCTGCCCTAAGGTGGCAATTTTATGAAAAAGCGAAAAGATATGCTATGGGCTCTCTTGTAACAGCTTAAGGTACTTAAGCCTACTACAGAAAACACTTGTGACTAACTCGAGGGGTCTCTAGTAACTATCCAAGGTGCTGAAGCCTGTATAGGGAAACTGCTAATTGCAGCTTTTGATGGTTATTATAATGTAAGTTTCATTGTTTTAAAAAAATGAGACACACTGGGCTTGCCAATAGTTGTTTGACAATTTTTTGAAGTTGAGATTCCAGGAAATAGGGAGAACAGACTGTTAATACTGATTCTCTCCAACATTAAAGTGGCCTGGCTCATCCTGCGACTTACAATAGCCTCAAGTTTGTACTGTGCCATATAGCCTCACCTCACCCTACTACCGAAAACACAGAGTAGAGCTACACCAGTGGTAAGAAGCGCAACAGAAGTGGTACCGCTGAGTTTAGCAGCAGAACAGAAGCAATTATGGAGGGAGACGTTGTGGTTTATTAAAAGCAGGCTAAGAAAAATATATCTCCCAAAGAATTGCTTTAAATGATTTAATAGTAATTAACGTTTGTCGATTTAGCCCCCTTGTGTGGGAAAAAAAGATTTAAATTAATTTCTGTTTCAAAGTTGTGTCACCAGCATAACAGATTGCTAATGCTGTTAGGCCTGTGCATGTCGAACACTGATGAATTGAACTTCACACGTCAGCAAAATATTTCTGTAAGCAAAGGTTTAAGGAGACAGCATTTGGCAAGAGGCCCTCTCTCCCTCTCCGCGACAGCAAAACAAGCAGGTGTAATGGAAACAAACAAAGCGCATGTCTCCGAAGCAATCAATTATCCGCTTCGCCAACAGCCTGCTGCAGGTGGAACACGCACGTGTCACCTGGATTAGTATCTGACTGCCAGAATGCAACCTGTCAGTCACAGCCGCTTTCATTACCGCAACGTATCAATCCACAGCACGAGAGGTCAGTTCCGCCTGGACAGCGGGCATTGATTGGGCCGAGAAGGCTTTTGTCGCTTTTATAATTACGGGAAAAGGCATCCCCAGGACACCACGGTGTCGGCTCTAGTTGTATGGGCCATAAATTCTTGAATGAAGATGGTGGGAACTATAAAGAGATCGGAATGTTCAATTGGAAAGGAAGGTATTTGATCGACGAAGCTGTTGATTTTAGGTAGTGAAAGAGGCTGGAGCAATGGCTTTGCTGCAATAGCCTGTGTGATCTGGGAATATCTTATTTAATGTATGTAGATGTTATGTTATGTGTATTTGTATAGTGCACAACGCACCAGGAAGGGTATCTTGGCACTGTAGCAAGAGCTGGATGGGCCAAGCCAGGGTCAGGGCTAGGTGAAGAGCCAGGTCTTAATATTGTGAGGAATTCAAGAACTGAGGAGGAGGCTCTGATGTGCAGGGCCGGGTCATAGCAGGCTGTAGAAGCAAGGTAGAAGAAGGCAGGATGTCCAGATCTGAGCCTGCATGTGCAGGGCGTGTGTGCAAGTAGGTGTCTGACTGAGCAGAGGTTTCTGGTAGGTTTGTAGAAGTTTATGCGGTTATGCGGTTCCACTGTTGTGCATGGCTTTGTATGTGTGCATGAGGAGTTTGAAGAGTTCTCATTTGTGGATTGGGTGCCAGTGGAGCTCTTTGATGTGGGCAGTAGCAGCTGGCATGACTCGCGGGTGGTGAGGCGGGGGCGGGCGCGCGTGGGGGAGGTGCCGCGGGCATGAGGTAGCTTAAAAGAAAAACAACTAATAATACAAACTTACCTTACCGCCATCCACGCCGCCGCGTCTCTGCTCCTTGCTCCTGCTCTCTCCTCGTGGCATGGGACTGGAAGCCAGGAACAACAGCAAGGCTCTCCTGACCAATCACAACGCTGGTAGGCACCCATGCTCCCCTGACCAATCACAAAGCTGCAATGCAGTGTTATGATTGGTTTTGAGCGTCCTGGTGGGACGCTCCACCAGGGAATGGGAGCCTGGGCTTGTTCTCCATGCAGGCTGTAATGCAGCCTGCATGGAGAAGGGGTAAAGTGCGCTTGACTGGTTTGGACGGCCCGAGGATGCCGACCAAACAGTCACTGCACACTTTTAGGAGTGGGCAAACCACTCCTCTCCTGCCCTGTTCCGCGTGAGCAGAGCAGCCCCGCCAACCCGCCCGCAAAGGAAGGAAACAAAGGAAACATAAAATGATAATAACTAAAAGTTATTATAATTTTATGTTTTCTTTGCTCACACTGCTCAAAGCAGTGGGGCGACGCTCCTCCGCAATAGAGGAGGAGCCGCCCCTGGATGTGCGGGGTCATGTAAGTGTGGTGGGAGGGTGATGGTGATTCTGACGACTGTGTTTTATATGGTCTGGAGTCTTCTGCTCAGTTGAGCGTTGATTCCAGCATTGAGTGCTTTGCCGTAGTCAAGCTTGCTGGTGATAAGGTGTTGGGTGACGGTTCTGCGAGTGTTGGTGGTGAGCCATTTGAAGATCTTCTTATGCATCTTGAGAGTATGGAAGCAGGAGGCTGAGACTGCGTTGGCTTGGACGGCCATGGAGAGTCGGGTCTTGATTACTATTCTGAGGTTCCTTGCTTGGTTAACATTATGCACCACTCCAAAATGTGATAAGGGGAACATTAAAGTATATTTTAGGCTCCCTCTCTTACATATACAAAGACCTTGGGCTGCGTTTATACCCCTCAGGGGTGACCTGGCACTGGAGACACACTGTACCTCAGTGACCCGTGCTGCCTACACCTATGAATAGGTGAAACAAATGAAAGCAGTGAGAACATTTCTCCTGTGGTCTTGACATACTATGTAGGAAGGCTCAAGGAAATGCACTGAGATAAAGTTTTTAGCATAGAGTATGCTTCAATTAAGAAACTGGAAGAAAGAGAAGTAAGTGCCTCAGTGTTATATCCAGCAACAATCTCCTACTCAATAAGTGCATGTTCTGAGTCTGAACCTTGGTTTGAAATTAACTACTTTCTCTTAGATCTGGCTTATGACTTGTCTTTTGATTTATTTTTGTCTCCAATCTCCTTAGGAAGTAGAAATAACTGCTCATTTTGCTACATTAACTATTTTAATTTATATACACACACTGTAAAGTGCTCTGACAACCTTGGGTTTAATGCAAACTACTTACAAGTTTTTTTGATATCTAGTGAATGTGGAGAATCTGGGTGAGAATCTCAGCTCCTCATTTCACCAATTAATCATGGGATTCTTGGCAAAGCTCTTCATCTCACTCAACCTTAATATATAAAACCCAACTGTAATGTGCTCTGACGAGAACAGTCCGTCGAATACATGTCACTCCACCTCCTCTTACACTTTGGTTTCTGTGGAAAGCCTCATCTGATACTATTGTAATTGTTGCACTTCATATTTGAGGTGCTCCACCTGCAATTTAAATGACGTTCATACAATCATCTGATATGCCAGGAAGCTAGGTCTGAATTTGATACACAGAATAAAAAAGATTAATAGTAACACATACATACGCACACACGTACACTTTCATGACCAAACTGGGAGGAACTAAATCAGTACTGGTGTGTAGCAGGAGGGAATAAAAAAAAGCAGAAAAGAGAGTTGTTTTGCTTATGAATAGAGGATATGTCACTGGTAAGTCCACCTTGAATAACTGTGTCCACTGTGAAGACTCGTCTGGACTATTGTCAAGCAGTCAATGCCTTACCTGGATTACTTGACTAATTCAAAAGACAATATTTTATGTATTGCACCCAGATTGGAGATTAGTATTTTGTCAATTGTTGTGAACCAACAGCTGGGGCACTGGGGTTGGTTCTCAATGTCTTACCTTGATTATTGCTATCACTTTTAATGGCCACTACAGGCATATTGTATAATAAGCTGACACCATGTATGTGGAATAGTCCAGTTCTGGAGGATATATGAGCATATCCTATTCGATTTTGTAGGGCCCATCTGAAGTGCTATGTCCAGCTGTGGAAGCCTCATCTGGAGTATTGTGCCTGGAGACATAAGCTGCAGCACTGATATTCATGAGTAATCAGTGTGTTGTGAGGGTTTTTACTCTAAACATATCAAATATGGGTATCACAAACTTGATGCTAATGCAGCCTCACCTTGAAAGAACAAGTATCCATATATTTTTTTAGCATTTTCAACAGTATATCCACACCTACTATCCTCAGATGTGTACTTTGGCCTCTTGTTTCTAAGGGAAAAAAGAGCTCATATAACAACAGTTGTGAATCTTGAACAAAGGCTGTGCAAAAACAATTCTTTCTCTAAAGGTGATGTTTTAAATTATCATAATTATTTCCCTCAAAGCTCCCCAATCAAAAGTTCATATGTCAACAGAGGGCAGTAGTGAGAGAAACTAGTTTTTAAGAATCTTTTAGTCCACAGATATATACACTTGACATACAGCAGCTTGAGTGAGTTGGTGGATGAGCGAGCAGATTGAAGAGTATGTGAATAAATGTATTAGTAGGTTGATGATTGGGTAGCTTGTTGGATGGACGAATGCACATCTAGGCAGCTGGATGAGCAAATTGGGTTGTGGGTAGGTGGACAGGTGAGTGAGTAGGTCAATGGATAGTAAGGGATAAGTAAAAAGCAGGAAGGGTGGATGAGCAAATAGTTGAATGATAAGTGAGTAGTTGGATGATGCATACCTATGTGGGTAGGAGATGAGAGTGTGAGTAGGTGGATGATTGTTTGGGTAGGTGGGTGCATCAATAAGTGGATGTGTAGGTCAATACGCTGATGGGTGATTCATAGAGGAATGCATGGGTGAATAAGAGGATGGATGAAAAGATAATTGAGGAGCAATTTAGATTGAATGGTGTGGTGGATGGGGGAGTGAATGGATGAGTGAGTTAGTGGAAGAGCGTGTTGGGTGGGTTGTTGCCAGTGCTATATTTAAACCAGTGGTTGCAGGTGAGGCCCACCGGCACACACATTTAAGGACTGGCACTTATTTGTAGTCATAAGACTTTGACCTAGAGCAAGCGAGAAAAAACTCAAAAAGGAGAAAGAAGAAGGGAAAAAACGGAAAAACGATGACATAGGGAAAAAGCATGGTGCTAAAAGAACCTGTAATAGTGAGATAAGGTGCTAGGAGTGCATGGTGGTGGATGAAAGAGGTATGAGGTTAGATCAAGACTACACTGAAGGGCCTGCTGTGGGCTTTTGAGAAATCTTTGGGCGATGGCACTTATTATTTTACAAATTAAGCCCCTGTTGTTGATATGGTTTAGGCAGGGATGTGTTACCTTAAAGTCATATTTAAAAGTTTAATAAAAGCTTAATGTAAATTAATTGGCACCCCTGCAAATAGCCTGCTGCCTACATAGCATCAAATACTAAGACTGCTGACATAACCCAGTTCACACATGGTCAAATAAATATGCTACACTTCTTATTTTGTTGAGTCCTGGGACAGGGTATCGGTTTCACTTGTCTACAATCGCGGCTGGCAATCGCGGGTTCAGGGGGCGGGTTTCACACGGGGGTTCGCACAGGGGTTCGCGCGGAGGGGGTAAATTAAAAAAATAATAATAAACTTACTGGCTCCTGCGCTGTCTCAGCTGCCGGCCGGGTCCCGTGTTTTCCTGGAACAGGAAGCAGGCAGAGCAGCCAGCCTCCCTCCCCTCCCCTAAGCAAATAACATCTTTGCAATGGCAGCGTTGTGACTCGGTGGGACGCCAACCACACAGGCGTCTATGGGGTGGCCATTTTCTCCATGTAGGTTGCATGCAGCCTACATGGAGAAAATGCAGAGTGCGTATGACTGGTTGGGTCGGCTCTGGGGCCGACCAAAAAGTCAGCGCCCTCAGAGTGGGCAAGCCACTCCTCCCCTGGACTTCAACAGATCCGCCCACCCGCCCCCCTCAACCAAACCCTTCTACTTTCTCGCAGTGCGAGAAGCAGAAACATAAAATGGTAGTTCTACCATTTTATGTTTCTGCTTATCGCACTGTGAGAAAGCAGTGGGGTGAGCTCCTCCACCCTAATCGAGGAGCCGCCCCTGCTTGTTTCATCTAGCCAGGAGGAAGTGCGCACCCCTGAAAGGAGAAAACGTCAGAAGAAAGCAGAGGCAGTCTAAACCATAGAAAAAAAAACAGCCCATCCAGGAAGTAAGGTTAAGTTGGCGACAGAGCTAGAGCATGTTGTGGTGAAAACCTCACCCACAGGGAAGACCAATGAGGAGAAAGAAGATAAGGTCGCCTGGAGGTGGAAAAAGCCATCGCACCTGTGGAGGTAAATCGGCGGAGGCAGTGTCATCAGCGCAGAGCATGGAGTGGAATACCATTGTCAGAGGCCTAATAGACATGGGGAAGGAGCATATCCATGAGAGGACCGCAAGGGAGTCGTCCCCCAAGAAGATGAGGAAGGAGACCAGAGGTTCTGGTTCATGGTGGCAGCTCGAGATCTTCAGAGAGGGCCCCCTGCCAGACCCAAAGATAAACCGTGGACAGACAAGTGTTGAGGCTCTCCTTTAAACTCATTGTTAGAAAGGTACTTATGCTATTATTAGGAAGCATAAGAAAAACGAAGTGAGCAAATAATTAATGGGGGGAAATTAGTGAGAAGGCCAAAATTACTTTGGAGGTTGGGTGCGACAAAGGGGAGTTGAGAGTCTCTTTTATGTTTCGTCTTCCCAGTGCGAGTGTCTATATATTTTTCCCCTTCAAGAGGAGTGTTTTTTGTTTTGTTTGAATTTTCCATTTTTTATTGACGCGAAAACTCGATAAACGCCAGGATGTTAAATTATAGGACTTAGGAGGACATTTAAGAGACGAGCTAGCACAAATATTTATAGCACTTGCTGCAGTTTAGAAACTGCTCATTCTCATCACAACACATAAACCTATAATGAGAGCAATTAGCTGACATGAATGTGCATCTTCCACACGTTTTGAAAAAATAACAATCATCATGAGAAAATATGTAGTAAATGCACAGAAAAAGAGTGCTTAAACTGTAGAAATAGTGAAGAATCATATATTGTGTGTCTAACGTTCCATTTTCATGAATCATATCTAGCAATTAAATAATTAATAAGAACGTATATGTTAAAGTTATAACTGAAATGCATTTGATTATCCTTTGAAATATAGTAAGTAATGAGCGAAAGTATAATTGTGATACCTACTAAGTTTATCTGCCACTAAAATAATTTGTATACTACACTATTATGATGAATATAAATGTGCTAGTGTCTCAAAAATAAAACCGTCTTATTAATCTCTTTGTAATGCACCATTGAATAATGAAAACTTGGTGCAGAACTGTCATGCTAGTAGTTAGAAAGCTGAAACTTTCCTGATGAAATCTTTATACGTGAAGAGTCTTACATTTTGTAAAACGCTAAAAATAATATCATGTATGCATCTGTGGTACACGTACATATGTTTCCAAAATGCTGTAATAGGCTATACCTGCTATTTAACATTTTTTATGAGACAATCCATGATATTGACTGCTTTGACTAATGCATACATGAAAGTAATCATGCTTATGTCTAAGTGTATACTCGTTTATTAATTATGCTAAATTACTTTAAAATGCATTTAACTTGACATTATTATCTAGACCTGATCCTTTCTCATGATGTCTGTGAGAAAGTATTTGATGACAGTTTTTGCGTGTGTAGCATTCCTGCACTTCCCAATGAGATGCTTAGACAGTTGATACATTATTGATACTTCCTTGGGACATTGACTCTAGCAACTAGCACACGGGAAGCTTCAATGATAAATAGCCGTTTGTGAAATTAACCTGTGTGCTTGAGACGGACAATAATTCCCATACTCTATGTGGGAAAATTCCTGTATGTTACCATATTGCACCTTACGAGTGCAAGGACTACCTTATGGATGTTGGACGATGGTTAGAGGATGGTGTGACACAGTGGGATCCAACTCCAGACTGATGAACTATAATACAAATTTTCCCTTGAAGAGAGGGCGGGCTCTCACTATTTTTCTTGGTTGGAACCGTCGTTTGTCTTTTGTCATTATCTATGGCAGAGTCAGACTCAAACTTTTTGTCTTTTGGACTTTAACCAGACCCTATGCTAACGCTGAGAGAACTTTGCAGATCTTTCCCCTGCCAATGCAATGCCAGGAATCCTTTGCCTAGTGGAATTTCCTTGGGCTCCTTGGCTGAATCATAGCTTGGATTGCCAATTGACTTTGGTCCTGCTGAGCTTTCCCTTGAGCCCGTTCTTCCAGACCCTTTCCATGAGCTGTCCTATGGACTTTCTGAACTTTTACTCTTAGACTCAGTTTAATGTGTAGCTTTACACTACACCTGTAATTGACTTATTTTTAGGCTCTTGACTGAACTTTCCAAATGTTTCATATTGTCCTGTTATTGATTACCATTTAACAGAAACTTTGACTAAACTCTTTAATGTCTGACTGGCACATGCATCAAGGTAGGCTTTTGCGATTCCTTAATTGCGATTATTAAGGAATCGCAATTAAGGAATCGCAAAAGCCTATGCATGTAGGAATCGCTATAAAAATAGCGATTCCTAAACATTCCTTAATTGCGACTCGCTAATTGCGAGTCGCAATTAAGGAATACCTCCCCATTAATTCCTATGGGCCTAGAGGCCCATAGGAATGAATGGGAAGACATTCTCAATTTGCGATTCGCAATTAGAGAATCGCAAATTGAGAATGCAATTTCAAGGGTGCCAGGGTGTCAAAAGGACCCCCTGTTGCACCCCTGAAATCTGCATATGAGTACATCTATGCACACACACATGCCCCAAGGGCATGTGTGTGTGTGTAAATGGAACTTTGAAAAATGCACTTTAGTGCATTTTTCAAAGTTTTGCAAATTACCATGAAGTTCAACTTCATGGTAATTTGCGCCCTATTAGCGAAATCGCTAATTTTTTTACTTTAATGCATTGCATTTAAGGAATCTCAATTTGCGATTCCTTAAATGTAATCGCAATTTGAGAATTCGCAATTAATTGCGAATTCTCAAATTGCGAGGGCCTTGACCCTTGATGCATTGCAAAAGGTTATTTTGCGATCGCAAACGGCCGATTTTTGCGAATCGCACCGTTTGCGATCGCAAAAACCTTTGATGCATGTGCCCCTGAGTCTCTTGAGTTTCATGAATGTTCTTTTCATGGGGACTGTGTTTGGGATGAATATGACACTTTACAACGCACGCATTACAACGCGTGTCATTACAACTAATTTTTTACATCGCAAAATCCATTACAACGCATAGTCAGTTATAACGCATGTCGTTACAACGCATAATCCATTACAAAGCAATTACTATTCTAACTCCGCCGGGCGTTACTTTGGGGAATGCGTTGTAATGGATTATGCGATGTAATGACATGCGTTGTAATGGATTTCGCATTGTAAAACATTCGTTGTAATGATACGCGTTGTAACGCATGCGTTGTAAATGATGTTTCCCGTTTGGGATTCCTAAATTACTAATTTATAATAGGAAAGCCATAAATTGTTCACCGAACATCAGGTTTTGGTGCTTCTGCTTTGTATAGCGATAGCAGAGTTGTTAGTCTGTGCGATCCTAACCCGTTTAAATGTCCTCAGAGATTGGGACTTCCCGTTGCCATCTTATATCCATACAGTATGGTCCGGAGGGTCATATATCAGAATTTAATCATTAATTTGTAAACTGGTTACCAATCCCTGGACCTTATTGGGTAGCCAACGAGTAACCCCCCAACATTTTCTTCACCCCTCAATGCGATGAGCAAGATCCATTGGAGGACCAAGTAAAGATAGTAGAGGATTAAACATTTTGGGCCCGGCGAACGCTGCAGCACACTTCATTATCATTATTGTGGTTTATTCCTTAATAAGCAGAAGTGTAGAAGAAATGGTGGAAAAGAAAGTCAGGAAAAGAAGCTAGAGAAGCTATAGAGAGACCAATAAGGAAGTAAAGAAGCAACTAGATAAAGAAGGAAAAGTAGAGAAGGACAAAAGTTTCTAATGAAAGTGATAACACTTACATTAGCTTTCTCGATGCTGGAGGAACTCAGTGAAACCCGAGGCTGCCATCAGTCTGGAAATGTGAAGAGAGACCCTAGTATCCAGGAAACCTAGAAGACTAAAGAAGGATTAAGTCAACCTGCCTTGAGGTTAATGATAAAAGGTTGTAGGCAAGAAAATATCATTTCGAAACAAATATATCATATCAACAAGAGACACAGCCTGATTTTTTGCATGCTTACGATCTTTCAAGCCCTTCCTCATTCTCTCAAACCAAGAAAAGATGCCATTGTCTCTGTATTTTCCTATGGTGTAGGCACGAGAAACAAATGCAATGCAGGATAATTTTATTTATTGCAGGTAGGGTGCTCCTACAGAAGTGTACGATGAAGTATTGCAGTGGTCAGTGCAGGGAATAGGAAGAGGATCGTAGAGTGGCTACCCTCCATGCAATGGCACAGTGTAAGAAATTGGAATATTAGTTGAGGGGATTAAGGACCCTCCTCAAATAATAATCACAATCCTTGTCAGGGCAAACCACAAAATTCACTACATCAACCTGTGCTTGACCTTCTGGTAGTTTGGCACCAAAGCATTCAGGCTTAACATTAGAGGCAATTTGTAAAGTATTTATGCAGTACCCAAAAAGTAATAAAGTGAAAACTCAACACTAGAGGAATCTCAAACGAGTTTAGAAAAATATAGTACATTTCAATAAATAAAATTACACCAAAACAACAAAAATACAAACGCTAAAACCAGAAATATGAGATTTAAACGTTTTTGATAAAAATACCGCCAAAATGCATGAAGTGATAACTGTTGGTATCTGGTCACAATGGCAAGGTCATACTAGGTATAAAACTGAATATAAAATGTTATTTGGTTGTCGGTCCATTTTATTCCCAAAGCTGCTGTTGATTTTATTATATTTTATTGTATGCTAGTTGATGTGATGGGATATAAATGCAGTGTGATGTATGAGTCTGACTGAAAGCATGAATGCACTTGGGGTGTGAGTAGGGGAATTTGTCAATGATTGTCCATGTCTATTATTATGTAAAAGCCTTGTTTTTTTGATTGCACTTCATTTATACTTTTTGATTCCAAGGGACATTACCAACATTTGTTCTATTTGCTTTTTTTCTGCATGTCTACAGACGTGAAGAGTATTTTAAATAAATCGAACCGTGCCAAAGGCAAGCCTGTCTGCATCCGTCAGCATCCTGGAAGCGACCGGCGCCAGCATACTGCTGGTTTTATGTCCGAAATCCAGCTACATCATCCAAGATTAGCATACTCTGGTAAGGAATTAAGGGAATTGAACCCTAAGGCTGAGTATGCAGATAAGGGGATAAGGGTAGTAAGCTATCAGAGCAAAGATTACAGAAGGGAGATGAACTCCCAGGAGATCAGGACTAAAGAGAGAACCCTGCAGTGCGGTCTTATCAATGCACGCTCACTGGAAAAGCATACACTAGAGCTATACCTCTTGCTTGAAACTAATGAATGGGATATGATGTTTATAACTGAAACCTGGATCCCTAATGACGTAGAAGTGGACCTAGGATTCACTTGCCCACCAGACTATAAGGTGATAAATCAAACTAGAGCACATAAAAGAGGCAGGGTGTAGCAATCATCTTTAAAGATAGATGGGAAATGGTAACATTGCCAGTGGAGGAAATCCTTAGCATGGAAATATTTGGATTCTCGCTTAAAAGAAAAGGAGGGGTAGTGACGTCAGGAATCCTCTGCTATAGACCTCCAGGGAGCCAGGCTACTGGGCTCCAAACCCTTTTAGACCTGATATCTAACTTATCCCTGACCCATTCCAAACTAATAGTATTGGGACATTTTAACATCTGGGCAGAAATTGAGGCCCATACGCAAAATCATGACTTCCTTATCTCTTGCAAAAAAAAACTACAACTGGAACAACTGGTTAAGAGGCCCACACATCAAGGAGGACATACTCTAGACTTGATACTTGCACCTCAAAATCTGGTAGCAATAGACGGCTTGACCCCAGTAAGCTGGTCAGATCATCATTTAATTACCTTTAAACTAATAGGATTGAACAATAAAGACTACCATAAAACTACCAAAATAAGAATACAAGGAAGAGCATGGGATAAATTAAGAGAGTTGGAAGGCAAGCGACTATTTAATACTTCACACTGTTTTCAGGAGGAAAAGACAATAGAAGCAAATTATGACCATTTACATAGTTCAATCACAGAGACACTAGATAAACTAATACCAATCAAAATACTTACACCAAAATTAAAACCCTCGGCCCCATGGTATAATGAAACTCTAATGGAGAGAAAGACTGAATGTCAAAAGAGGGAAAAACAATGGCGAAACACATACTTAGATGAAGATAAGCTGCTAGTAAAAAATGTGATAAAACAATATAAAAATGAAATTAAAAAGGCCAAAGAACAGTACTTCTTAACAGTCATCACTAAGGCAACTAAGACAACAACAAAAAGTGTTTGAAATTGTAAAAGAGCTTGATCACCCAGATGCACAAAATGTACAGTAGCACCATTACAGGAGCTGTGCAACAAGTTATCGGACATGTTTCATAAAAAAGTGGAGCTAATTCTTAATGATTTTAGCAGAGAGAACCTATGCGGACAAGGGAAAAGCCCTATATCTCTGGCCCCACCCGGGAATCCCTCCTACAGCCTCACAGAGACACCCCAGCGATCAGGGCTTGGTGAGAAGCTGGCCAAAATTGAACATCTAAATGAAGGAGAGTTCAACACGCTAGCTGCGTCAATCTCTGCCGGGTCACTGCTAGACCCAATACCACACAGGATATGGAAAGAGAGAGGGATAGGGTCAGTACCATCTGCCTGGAAGAAGGCATTGATGACTTCCTTACAGAAGAAACCGCAAGTGGATGCTCAGGACCCTAGTAACTTTCGCCAAATCTCCCAGCTTCCATACACGGTCAAGATTGTTGAAAAACATGCGAGTAAAATATTGTCAAATTTCTTAGAATCAAACAAACTTCTATAATCCAAGCAGATGGGTTTTAGGTCAGCACATGGCACAGAATGAGCCCTAATTTTAGCAACAGATGAATTGCGGAGGCGGGTTGATGGGGGACAGATAGTTATCCTAATTCTGTTAGACCTATTGGCAGCGTTCAACACCGTCAACCATGAGATACTACTCAATAGACTAAAGGTGACAGGCATATAAGGTTTTTTCCTAAAGTGAATTGAATCCTTCCTGTCAGAGAGATATCAAGCAGTCTCCCTCCCACCTTTTAAATCAAAGTTTAAAGAAACCTTGCATGGGGTGCCACAGAGCTCTGCGCTAAGCCCCGTATATTTACGCCCACTGCTAACATTGATCAAGTCATTTGGGTTGTCTTTCATCAACTATGCGGATGACACCCAATTGATAATATCAATAGATAAAGTTGAGCCTGGCCAGATGGGCGAATATCACACCTGTCTGATAGGGATGGCAAAATGGCTTAATAGTAGCACATCTAAATTTAATGGAAGTAAAGCAGAGTTCCTATGCTGTTCCCCCAGCAAGATTCCAGGTCAACTTCCAAACCATTTCTGGCCATGGACGAAAGACAAGGATCTGACTACAGCCCATTCAGTGCGAAATTTAGGAGTAATAGTAGACGATAAACATTCTATGGAAGCTCAGGTCAATAGGACAATGGCTACTTGCCATGGACTTTTGAGAAACCTGAGAAAGATTGTACCTTTACTCCCACAGCCAGCAAGAAAGCTGGTTGCACAGAGCACGATATTGAGCAGGGTTGATTATTGCAATGCCTTCCTACTGGAGAATACAGGTGATGCGGCCAAACTAGCACTCAAAAAAACAAGGTTTGACTCTGCAAAAAATACCTTAAAAGAACTCCACTGGTTGCCAGTGAGGGAAAGAAGCATCTTCAAGGCTATGTGCATAGTTCACAAAGCCTTAAATGGCAGAGGGCCGAAACCCCTACAGGACACATTCATCCACTACAAACCCACAAGGAAACAGAGGTCTACCTCAGCTAATCTTGTCTGTATACCAAAGTTTAAGAAAGCCAGGATAGGAGGGGGAGCCTTTCAAGTTAGGGCAGCACAACTTTGGAACAAGCTGCCCACCCCCTTAAGATTGGATGATAATCTACTCAGTTTTAGGAGGAGCCTAAAAACCTGGGGCCATATTAGCAAGAAACTGCGATAAACATCGCAGAGCGCGCTTAGCGCGAAAATAATTATCGCCTGCTATCGCTGGTATATATCGCCACGCTAACGCTGTATTAGCAACAGTTAGCACCATGGCGATATATAATCCAGCGATAGCGGGAGAAATGGGCCAACATCGCTACAAAACCAGCGATGTTGCATGGGGGACGGGGGAAACCTTGCTGATACGACCCTGTGGTCGTATCAGCAGAATCCACCCCCCCCATGTTAAGTATGCACAAGTCAGGTTTTG
Organism: Calotriton arnoldi; assembly: GCA_963921515.1. Taxonomy (NCBI): domain Eukaryota; kingdom Metazoa; phylum Chordata; class Amphibia; order Caudata; family Salamandridae; genus Calotriton; species Calotriton arnoldi. The sequence goes on from CAWUFW010021596.1 coordinate 20,123, forward strand.
GGCAGGTGTTAAAAATCCAGCGATGACCCCGGTTAGCGCGACTTTTAACGTCGCTAACCGAGGCCAGGGCCTCATTGCTAATAGGCGATAGGTCTGTTAGCGGCTGTTTTCCTGGTCTTGTGGTCGGGAACGCCTACTTTGCATGTCATTAGCGATAAATATCGCTGACATGCAAAGTGGCACCCAACACGCTTCGCTGGGAAAGCTGTCGCTAACAACTGTTAGCGACAGCTTGCTGATAGGGCGATAATAATATCGCCGCTTTAGTGGCAAAAAGTGCCGCTAAAGCGGCGATATTGCCTTTGCTAATATGCCCCTTGGCTCTTCCCAAAGTAATTAAACAAGGTCAAGAATGACCCCCACTAGCCTATGTTTTTCCTCTGCGGTTCGCAAATAGCAACATGATGCCTGCTAGGTGAACGCTGTGCTCTATAAATGACAAATAATAATACTAAAAATTGTTTTTTGATATAAAAGTTTCTGAAGTGTATTATCTCTCTTTGAATCACAAGACTCAATTGTGACTCATTAGTGCCTTAGATCTTTAATGTGATATCCTTTAGTTAGCAAGGGATGTGAGGCAGGCCGTTTTTGTTTATGATGTCAGTCTTCTAAGTCTTCAAAGGTCCAGGAGTGTTCTGATTTTGGATTCTGGGGATGCCACTTTTATGCCAAGTGCCAGCCTATGGGTGGGGGACATACCTTTGTCTAACTCTAAAACTGGGTCTGATCAGTTCTTCCTTTTCCCCTGATTATGACTCCAGCTTGGCTAGTAAAACAAAGGGCAGGCAGGCCCAGGTGTGAGCTGCATCTGCCAGTGACAGGGCAGACTTCTTCTGTAGTCAGGATGGGCAGGGTACAGGCCCCAGGCTACCTATGAAGTTCAACCAGGGCAGAGGCACAGCTCCTCCCTAGCCATCCCATCAGTAAGGCCCTCACCTCTTCACACCCTGGCTCTTTGTCCACTGTCTGGGAGGACCGCACATCAGACCCCTGAAGATCCATTAACAGGTGACCCTGGACACTGGCAGAAAGGTACATTTGGCTTAGGCTAGGGAAATGCCAACTTCCTAAAAGTGGTTTTTTGAAAATTGCATTAAAAAAAATAACTTGATCATTAGTTTATATTTTAATTTTGTATTCCAATGAGTCCTTAAATTTTTCTAGCTAGTGCTGTCGTGTGTTTTCCCTTCAAGGCCCACTGATTTTCCCTTATATTAGCTTTGGTGCAGGTAACTAGCTGCTTTTCGTTTGCACACATTGCACGTTTTATTTCTTCACTATGATTTTATTTCATAAATAAAGGGGGCATGTTGTTTGTTATTTAGTTCAGCTGCGTGAGACTCAGTCTGCACAAATCGTGCAAGGTCAGACAAACACTGTGCTTTCATTATCCCAGTGATCGGTTAGCTACATACTGCTTGAGAGACACAACAATAGAATCCAGATGCTGTTTTTCTCAGAGCACCTCTAAATCATATACACAGGAGTTGCTCTTTGAAAGTCCGAGGAGGATTTCTTGCAGAGAATGAAGGTCATGCACCTTGCACCTCTATATTGCGCACTCTGAGATGCAGAACACCTAACCATTACAAGGTAGTGGGCCTGGCTGCAATTCCAGAGATCTTTTTAATGAATTACTGAGCTCACATATTATTTACACATAGAGAGATTAGAGTAGCAAAGTATATCTTTTATCATGGTAGGGTTTTTCATTCTGTACGGCCTACTGGCCCTGTTCAGTATTCAGTTGATTTATAGCACGACAGAGTTAGTAAATCTTATAAACTTTCCACGCGTCTCTCTTTGTATTATTGTGGATGATGCATAAGTGAGAAATGCGAAAGGGGCTGATCTGTTTTCCTGCGGTCCCTGAGGACTAGCACTGTGTTCTGGGATACCAATTCACTTGCCTCTCTGGAAAGGTTAGGAGAGTACGTGAGGTATTATGAGCTAGTCTGGATTTGGGCTCACATGTGCTAATGTGGTGTGTTAACATAGACCTCCCATTCAGAAGTCCTGTGGTCTGTTTCTCTCCAGAATCCCTGCAACAGTGCCAAACAGTAATTATGCATTATAAGGAGTTATAATGTAACCTAATGCTTTTCTATGGGAGAGCCAGCCTTGCCGCTGTGAAAAAACTATTTTAGCATACATGTCAAACCACCCTGGAGTCACCAGGTGTCTAGTATCCCAAAATGTCTCAGTGTGGTAGGTTTGCCTGGGTGGCAGGTGAACTACGGCCCAAAATCTGCAACTACCCACGTTGCACAAAAAGCATAGATTCTGCTGGGTGAAATATGATGTTTCCGAGTTGCGCTTTGGGGTGTATTGTGTTGCCCAGCCACACAAGTGGGATACCATTGTTATTGGGAGACATGTGGGAACACAGAATAGTAGAACATTTGCATTTGCAATTGGATTTCTCTGCATTTTTGCCTTCCAACTGTAAGCCAGTATGTAAGAAAGAAGACATTTTGCAAAAAGCCTTTTAGATCACATGCTAGCACTGGTACCCACAAATTCAGAGATGTACAAATAACTATTGCTTCGAAGCTAAGCATCTGGTGCACATTTCAGAAATACATAGTTTTCATTCATAAACATTTTTCACTTTTTATATTTTACCATATGAATTGCAATATACTATGTACTCAATGAAAAACCACTGAAAGGTGCAGCTCAGTTGCTGGCTCTGGGTGCCTCGGGTTCTTAGAGAACCTGCAAACCCTATATAGGCCTGCAACCAGAAGGGTCTAGCAGATGTAATGGCATATAGCTATTGTAAAATGGCCATTGTGACAAGAAGTTACAGATGAGAATGTTGTCACAAATGAGTTTTTCCCTATTAATTTTCAATCTATTTTCATTTCAACAATTTTCTTTAAGAACACCTTGAGGAATGTACACAAATTACCCCTTGCTAAATTGAGAACAACTTTTCAGAAATGTATAGCTTTCCACCATCACCTATGGGTTTCAGATCTATTTCCACCAAGAACTGGAAGTAGCATGAAAGCATAAAAATTTGGAAAAATGGGCTACCTCTTAGAAAAATGCCAAAACTGTGGTCAAAAATATTTTTTTATATAGCTCTGTGTTTTCCTGAAAGATGTTGATTTTAGCACAGCAAAACTTTAATTGATGCCATTTTTAGGAAAAATCTGGCACGTTTTTAAGGAACACTTTTCCCCCATTTTTTCCCAAACTTTTGCTATATTTAGCCTATTTTTAGGTCCCCTCCAGTGGAACTCACAAACTCTGTGTACGTTTAGAATCCCGAAGATAGTGGACAAAAAGACACAAATTTAGCATGGACTCCTTATGCGGAAAAAAGTTATTGAGGAACAAGTGTGAAGGACCCTAAATAGCCAAAAAAGGCCTCAGCACTGGGGTGAAAAAGCATCAGCAGTTAAGCGATTAAAGACGGTGAAGCAACATCAGCATTTAGAAGGTTACTATGCCGTTAGTACGTAAAAATGGATGGCTAACTATCCATGCAGAGCAATAGAAGACAGTCATTGGCAATACAGTGATATGTCATGCATCAAGATAATTCCTGTCATATAGTCCCATTCCTGTTTACACCACTCCGGTAGTGTTTCTCTTATGGCACTAAATTGCCACTGTATGAAACTTTTTGAAAGCATTCCTATGTGTGCACTCACCCTAACACACCCTAGAATCCGGCCTTTACGTAGAAATCAAAGAACGGTAAGCCCGTTTGCCTGTCACTAGTTGCTCCAGTTGCTGCCACAGTTTCTCCCATCATCGGGACCGCAGGAACCAGCCTGCTTTGTGGTCCCACGCGTCACCAGCAGTGGCAGGAGGCGCTAGAAAAGCCGTCGTGGGCTCCCGCAGCACGGGATGTGCGCGGGCAGCGCCCGGGCCAAGGGCGGGCCCATGCTTGCCCGTCATCGCCAGGAAGAGGCAGGGCTGGGCCACCCCTCTTCCATTTGATTCCCGGATTGTCATTGTTGGATATCACCTGCGGCAATGGACTAGAGACATAAGTAAGTAAGTAAGATACTTACTTTCCTGCAACTCGGGCCAACTAACCTGACAGGTGTTGGGAGTGATACGGTGCACCTAGTAAACCAAGCCAGAACTAATGTACTTTGTGTGTTCTTGATGGCAGGGAGATTGTTAGTCGTGGATTTACTCCACTGGCAGTCTGCATTGGTATGATCATTGGCGTATTGTTCCACCGCAGCCCTTGTAGAACCTGTGCCGGTAATTAAGCCTAAGTGCAACGTCTAGGGAATGGCAAACCACCATTCTCAACAGATAGTATTATATAAAATCTGCAGAGAATTTTTAAAAACAAACTGGAACTTTGCCTCAAACCGAGCACCAAGCATCTAGGGATTCATCGCTTGTAGCACATTTATATCGAACCACTGTTTGCTGGCTGATTGAAAAGACATGAGCAAGAGAAAGCAGTCTATGCCAGGGCCTAGTGGGTGGGCGGCGGCGACAACCCTTGACTCATTTTTGGCCAGGGCAGCTAACGTTTTGTCAAATGAAATAGCCCTGACTGAAAGGAGACTTTCTCTGGAACTGAATAATCTCCCCCCGAGCCCGGCACCATCCAATACCCCAGTCCATGCAGCGCAAAGCGAGTCTGTGCCTTCTCTGTTGGCTGTCACCGACCTACTGAATGAGGTCGAGGGCAACCAAGGAGAAGGCGCATCTATGCTGGAACCCCCAGTAAAGAAGAAAAGAGGCGGGGGCAAGAGAATGGCGCAGCAGGCAAAAAAACAAGCGGAACCAGCCGTCCCGATCAAGTTAACGGGGGCTTGAGTCAAATTATAAATAGTCTTTCATTTAAAAAGGAAGAAATTCTAAAGATACACCTATCTCCTATTATAATACGGTTGGACAAGCTTGAATTATTACTGTGTCAGTCAAATGAGCGTTTTGTTAACCACACAACGGTTAGTTTGGAGGCAGAAATGGTGGGGCTGAAGTGTCCTTCAGCGTCGGAGGGCCTTGATGCTAAAGGATGCTCACATAGTATGGGACGTCAACTAGTAAAAGCATGCATATGGCACATAGAATGACTCAGCAGTCAGCTATTAGGCCTAGTACACAAACCCCAGATAGGGCAGGCCCGCAGGGAAGAATGGGTCACCCTAAAAACGGTAGGGCTGAAGGAGTTACCCGAGATGAAGCCCTGTACGAACTACTAGGGGCTGTGCCAAAAGAAACTCGGGTGACCCACAGGACTGAGCGCATTGGCCTGAAACCCCCTAACTCAATTAGCCTGTTGAAACAGAGAACCTATGTTTTACACTTGCCCCCCGAATCAGCCCCTTTAGTGACTGTCCTAGTAGGTGTTCCTCCCTTGCAGGAGAATTCCAAAGAGACAACAATAGATCTAATACATAAGGTAACACACTGGTTAGACAAATCACTAATAAATGGTCGATCTTTTGCCCCCCATGTTATCATGGCCAGAAGAGTGGGTTGGGTGGGGAAAGCCATAAGTAAAGACAGGCACGGGGATTGTATTGTGGTTGTCACTCACCCCTTCCATGCAAGAGCCATGATACAAGGCCAGATGAGAGCAGATTCGTATACGGGAATCCAGGTTCTTCCTCTCTCCTTTTTTTACCCAGGTGGGCTGTTACATTCTAGTATTAGGGGCACTAGATATAGTTGGCCTCAAGGGATGTTGTCACAAACACAACAAGTGTGTACTACTATGAATACAACTATTCCCCTTGCAAATAGATTTGCTCCATTAAGGGATCTTGATAGTATTGACTGACAGCCAGCCCTTATTGACACTGTGATTAGTACCAGCCCTCCTTCAACAGTGCAAGCGACCACCCCGACTCCACTAGATTGTGACCATAAAGTGACAGATCCTTCTGTGTGAACCCTCATATCATGGAATATTGCGGGGTTGAAGATTCTTCATATTAATTTACCCTTTTCCTTTGAAAATATTTGCTTAAGTTCCATATCACCTTATTGTGATAATGGTACATATAATGTAAAATTGTTGGATACTCTCACTTTCATTGCATTTAGACAAATAACAATCTTGTTGCAAAAATGTTACTAAATTTCCTTTCAGGCTTGGTGGAAGCATATATGTGATACCCATAGAGTTGAAACTCATTGTGCTGTAAATAACTTAAATAAGATTAGGAATGACATATTATGCTTGCCTTTTATTACATTTCGACTAAGTTATTACATTGGCCAGTTCTACTCATATTATCTATATGCTTCTCTTTGCCTTTTCCTTTCTTACTTTCCTTTTTCATCCTTTCTTCTTGGTTCTTATACTCTTGAACTATTGTTCGTATTTTGACATCACTAAGGTAAATATTTGCTGTTACTAAATTTGCTCCTTTTGAGGGAGCAGGGTTTTAAATATCTCAGTCTTTGCGTATACTCATTAAATAGCACCTGCCACTGGTCATATGGACCTTTGTTCGTCAACAAGGAGAAGTAAGGAGCAATTATCTTCATAACAATAAATCATAAAAGTATTTTAGTTTAGTCAATAAAGAGAATTAGTGTGAGTAAAAGGGTTTTATTTTGAATTATTTTAGTCTTTCCTCTGTTTCTTTATTAGGTATTAATCTTCCGATTTCATCATTAAACGTTAATATAATCCATCAATCGATATTGGATTAAAAATAGAGCAAAATGATCTTTAGAATCACAGTTAATATAGTAATAATACATCAAACATGTTCCATAAACGAAAATTCCCTAGTCTAAATTAAATTGAAATAATGAGTAAAGGAAAAGGTGTCAGTTCAGAAACCCAATCAAGAGTCCTGATGAGAAAATCAATGTGCAAGAATAAAGCCTTTGCATAATAAGCTGGAAAGTATTCTCAGCTCAAATAAAATTTTAGCAGACGATTCAGCAAAATCTAAGTAAGGCATCAGAAACTCAAAAATGAGTCTACAGACAGAGAGTTGGGGATGAAATCATGGAATCTAGGACTCTAACTGCTACTCTAGAAACACACACTAATATAAACACACAAAATTCTGTGTTGCAACATTACATTTTTCACAGAGATTTTCAGTAAACTCCTGGGAACAGACAACCCCCCCACCCATATTGCCATACAGTCACAATAGACTTTCAGACATTAAACTTTGAAAAGTTACATCATTGATATTTTGCGGTCCAGACAGTTCTTTCCATGAATCACCCTTCCGGTTACCTTCTCTCCTCCCGGTGAGAGCTCACTATCAATTCTCTAATACAAAACAAGTGTCTATTTAATAACAGTTAAAATACAACATTTGAAACAAAGAGAAAAATATTGTGTGCAAACAACTATTCAATGTGAAAAACAGGACTTTCAGTCTTAATGCATTATTTTTCAGATAACATGGCATCGACAGTTAGGCTAACTTGAATCAACACTTTTATGAATTTGAAGGCCTATAATATTTAAGGATGATTACCCACTATAAATTTGCATTTAGCATATGTGTTACTCAAATGTAAGCTTTACACATTATTAATAAAAACATTTTGTTAGAGAATAAAATTTGCGTCAACAGTTTTACTGTATGCCTTTATGATGTGTAATACTATTGTATGATTGTGATAAAAAAGTTATTAAACTTAAAGAAAGAAAGGTTCACAAGGTATAATCTCGCAAACAGGAGGGACAAACTTGACACATTTTGCAACATTTAGGAGGGATTATGTGAATTATCTTGAAATGTGCACAGGTATTGTTTTGAACCAATATTCTAGTTGGATGAAGACCTGAGCCATTAATTATCTTGAAATCAGGCAGAGTCCAGAAAGGGTATGAGCGGCAGTGAGCATATATTCGAGAGAGAGAGAGAGACTGAAAAACAGAGACAGAGCTTAACAGAGGTAGATAAAATCAATGCAAAATACAGACGTGTTTAGCAGAGTGAAGCAGAACTCCACCATACATGCTGCCTAAGGGGAGACCATTCACCCTCCAACATTGTTCCTTTAAATGATACATTCAGGTTGTACATGCACTGCAACTAAATCAATACATGTATTTTGTAAATACTGGACAACTAAGGTTAGTTTGTATATATTATTGGTGAGTGGGTGGGTGGCTGTATGTAACTGAGGGGCATATTTACAAGGAGTTAGCGTCACCAGAACATCACCTTTTGAGATCTTCTGGTGGCGTTAAGTCCTTTACCTTATTTACAAGGCAGAGTTAAGCCACTTAAAGTGGCTTAATGCTGCCTTCAAACTAATGCTCCTATTCATGCAGAACTTAGAGTGAAAGGGGTGTGCAATGGGTGTTGCAGTGGGTGTTCTGCTGCAACACCCATTCCTTTTTGACACTGCCCCATATTTACAAGGTATGAGTCAGCACCAAAAATAAGACCAGGAAATGCCTGGTCTTAAACAGGTGATACAAGGAGAAATGTTTAATTTCTCCTCATATATTGCTCTTTCCAGGGTAAAGCAAATCACCTGTCAAGATTGTTTATGAGCAGGAACGTGTCCCTTCCTGCACATAAACAATTGCTCTTGCAGCACAGGCATCCTAGCGCTAGTCAGCTTTTTCATGCCAGTGCTAAGGGAAATGCAGGGGTGTGCCGTATTTTTGTAAATACGGCGCATCCCTGCATTTTAAAACTGTTGGAGCACGGCGTTACCAACTCCACCAGTTTATTGTAAATATGCCCCAACTGTGCAAATGTTAGGAAAACACTGAAAAACACCACCAAATTTCACAATAAGTAATCAGTGGAAACTGCTAACCCTGTTTATAGCTTTATATCAATTAGGTTTAATGATTTGTAAATGTGTTAAATATAAACGTTTTAGAAATAACATAAAGTATGTGAGCACTGCTCAAACAAGCATTTCACTGTCTGGCTTACAGAGCGCAAAATCAGACCAGGGCTAGACAAGACAACATGATCAGGTTCGACCTCACACCCTTGGTTGGTAGTCCCCCAAACGTTTTGCCTTCACCCCCCCTATTTTGCTGAATTTGGGTTTTTTTGCTTTAGGACTCTGTGCACTTTACCACTGCTAACAAATGCTAACATGCTTGTGCCTTCTCCATAATACATAGTAAAATTGGCCCACACCTAATTGGCACATTTAATTTACCTGTAAGTATCTGGTAAATGGTGGTGGATGGAATTTAAAAAATGTTGCTTTAAGTTGTTCTGGTAGTGAAACACTTTTAATTATGTTTTTCACTATCGTAAGGCCTACCGCTCCCAAAAATTTACATTGGGGTGTTGTATTACATTTAATAAGTGCTAATTTTGGATTGGGAAAAACTACTTGGTCTCTTCTGAATTGTATTTTATAATCTTCTTTAATTGGTTGGATTTTAAGTTACAATTGTAAAATGACACTTCTAGAAAGTTTGCATTTTTGTGCCCAAATCCACTTTCACTTTCTGCCAGTAGCCCAGGTCATATGACTCCGTTGTTCTGGGTTGTGTACTCCTCCCAGATAGTGACACAAATGAGAATAGGTGTGGACATGCTGGGCCATCCAGCCAGGATGGCTGGGGTGGAGCTTTACCCAGCCCAGCTTACACTTCAAAGGGCTTTTTCTCCTGCAAAGCCAAAATAAACTGACACTAGCCTTTTGTGCCCCCAGACATTTGGGAGCCAAACTTAGGAAGGGGATGAGCCAGGTGCTGCCCCCACACAAAGTCTGACACTGGGGATAAGTGGTGGCACTCTCAGACCCCAAATCAGATCACTTCTGGACCTGTGAAAGACTCAGAAGAAGGAAAGTCCTGCTGCCCTGCTGCTGAAGGGACTGTCCTGCTGCCCTGCTGCAGGAAGGACTGTCCTGCTTCCCTGGTGCCTGAGGAAGCTTGAGGAAGGAAGACTGGACTTGCTGCTTGAAACCTAGAACACTAGAGTGACTCCAAGGACTCACTGCCTAGCCTCTTGTGTGAGCTACAGGGATACAACAAGCTACAGTGACCTGCAATCTACCTGCCTGCTGCTTCTGGTCCCTGCTGGAGTGAATCCAAGCCCCCAATTGGTGCCCCCTCCCAGGTCCGGGACCCTTGGCATGGTGCTAGAGTGGTTTTGTCCTACCAAAAATCAGAACCTGAGACTTAAAGCATCTTTCAGCAAAAACTGCTCTGAGAACTGACAGGACACCACGACCTACCTCAAGCTGATCTGACAAAGGTGCATTGCTGGTCTGATTGACTTTGCCACAGCTCCAGCTACGTTCTTCTCTTCAGCAGCAGCAAACCCTCATTAGCGGTACTTCCAGACAACAATATTCATCCTCATGGAGCTCTCTTCGGCTACAGCCTGCAGCCTAGTCCTGCTGGGTGAATCTGAGCTCCTGAAAAACCTCTATGTCCGAAGGTAGAAATCTTCACTGGGCTCAATGACAATAATCAGCACCCTATCGACGACGACGACAATCTCCAAGCCTTAGAATCCAGCTTTTCCTGCCCAGAGCTTTTTCCACCATCGCTGATTGCTTTACCGAGACTTCGACCAGTAAGTAGCTCCCCATTGTTAACAACCTCCTCTCGGCTACAGCCCGCTGCTTGGCCCAGCTGAGGACTCTACCTTCTCCAAGAAATCTTCAGAATTTCTTCTAAGTCTGAAGATAACTTTTGACCAGGGTAAGCATGGTGACTGTATCCGAGCAGCGCTGCATGGCGGTTGGCCTTAACTTGTGACTTGATCCCAGTCTCGTGTGACCAGAAACCTGCAGTTGGCTCTTTGTTTTTTTGCAGCTATTTGTTGCAAAAAGCTTTCAGAATTCATAACACTGGTTCTACTGATTGAATTTAATTTGTTTTGATGTCATTTTAATTATTAAAATGTACTAGTTTTTTCTAAATGTATGTGGGATATTTCTTGTGTTTTGTTTTTACTTTATTACTGTTTGTGTGTTGCATAAAACACTTTACACATTGCCTCTAAGTTAAGCCAGACTGCTTTTGTGCCAAGCTACCAGAGGTTTAAACAAAGGTTAACGTAGTGACATTTTGTGGTTCACCCTGGCAAGGATTATGGCCGTTGCTTGAAGAGGGCTTCCACCCCTCTCAATCAATAATTTAATTTCTTACAATCAGTGATATGTTGTGTAAGAATAGATGGCAGGCTAGTGGTTAAACAGTGAAAAAAACATAACTGCAAGTCAAATCTTGATTGTGGAGGTGAAATTGACATTTTAAAGTTCCATTGTGTTGTATTGTAAACCATCGTCATGCACTATTGCTTTTGTTGCACCAAATTTTTTGTATCCTACTAGAACTGGTAGGAATATGTTTTAATACTCTATCCAAGACATAAGGAGCAATCAGTGGATTTGTGATTGTTCCTGCCACTGGTGAGCTAGTAAGAATGAGAAGCATGATTGATCCATAACAGAGATTCAATGGGTTCTCTCCGCAATCATGGTGGGACAATGACAGGAGGTCAGAACTTTTCATAGGCCTTTGGGAGAGGAAATCCAGGGCAATTCACAAGAAGATGCTGCTTGAATCTGGGTTATATTATAAACCAGGATGTTGAGAGAAGTGATATGAGGGGGCTCAAGGGCTGAGGGGAAGACATCACTGAGGCCGGGATCCAGGCAAAAATTCAAGACACCAAGTGGAGCTACGTGAGTGGGATCAAAGACTAAGGGGAAGATATGGAGGGCATCAGAGATACTATCTTCACAAATAGACTGAGGAACAGCTCAAGCCCACTGGAGGAGTTGAACTGATATAGAAAAACAATGACTTGAAGGCTGTTGGATGCAGATCCTCCTTTGAGCCTGGTGCTGAGTCCTCTTATGCTGTAGACCACAGTAAGGGTCATGGCATGGGCAAGTGGTTCCTGCATGGTGGATGCAGAAGCAGCACATCTCACATGTGTATGTATTTGGGGAGTATAACCTGTGAAGAAAGCATTTTGAAGACCACTGAAAAAGTATAAACAGTGCAATGGAGAGAGTACTGATCTGTAGACACCACGTCATACTGAGGCTGCCAACAGTACCTGCTGGCCTGTAAAGCATTATTTCACCCCATGATCTCTTTACCCTGAGTACTTGCTAGCCAAAACAGCAAATTGAGGCTTTGCTGGCTACAGCCTGTAGCCAGTTCCCATTTGTGCAGGTTTGCTCTACAACGTAGTTTTGTTTACAGGACCATTCACTACTGCACGATGTGTGGGTCCCCACTCAGCATAAACAATTTGTACTGCCACAGACTTAAAGGCCCCTTAAGAAAGTAGATATAACTATGTTCTTGTATAGGATTGGTTAGTTTTTGTTCCTTTTCTGCATTGCTGAAAGCTTAGTAAAACATTTGCCTAATCTTCCAACTTTCTCTATCTTCTTTAGATACTTTGTTCTCCAACAAATTTTTAATGCAATACCTACATTTTGGTATGAATTTTAATGGATCCCAAAAAATAAATCTACTGGTAGATTGGTGCGATACCGGTAAATATCTGTGAATTTTTACATCGACTATTTCATTTTTAAATTTAAAGCTCATTTTGTGAATAGGTTTGTGAATCGATTATCTGATTACCTATTACCACAACACTTCACATGTGAACCACTCCTTTACTAGTTCTGCCACCCATGGCCAGGCAAATCAGGTAATATTCTTATACTGTTTCTGTACATAATGTGAGGTATCACACCAGAGCACTTCTGAAGATAAGCACCATGCTGGGATGCACCCAATATTCATTTTTCATTTAATTGATTTATAAAGAACCTTTAGGGCTTTATGATAGGTGAAAATTACAAGCCATGAAAAAGACAATAGGATTTGCATAGGAGCTAGAAGAATTATAGTGAAGTGTCATTTCAGATGAGAAAAGAAGGAGTGTGGAGTAGAAACAGAATGGACAGAGAGTGGATGAGTGTTTCAGTGCTTTGAGTTAGAAGGAAATAGAATGGGACATGTGTCCAAATACAAGTAGACAAGGAGAGAAGAGTTGAAGCTAGTAAGAAGATCACAAGTTGAGACCAGAGCAGCAGACGATTGCTCATATATCTACTACTCAGTCCCCCGATGCACTCACAACAGAAGCATTCAGTATTTCCTAGATACACACTGAAGTCAAAGAGCATATTTTAGTCCTGAAACACTTCCATTATTTTTGCTGCACAGGATCAGAGGGATCTACTGAAAGGGAAACCACAAATGACAAAAAAGTGTAATCTCTGACTCAAAACTCAATTTGTCACCACACTGGCCTAAACACTCATGTATAAGCTCAACGGAACTTGGTGCGCCTCAACGGACTGACATTTACAAAAGACTGAAAAATACATCTGGAAGGTGCAACACACAACCTCAGAACACTCTCTTCATCTAGGGTAAACTCTCTGGGGGATATTCTCAAGAACGTGTGTTAACTATCGCCGAATTCGCTTAACGCAACTTCTCACACCGCAGTCTATCGCGGAAAAATAACACTGTGTTAACGTAGTATTCCCAACACGGCGGTAACATGCGATAGTTTCGCGATAACGTGGAAAATGACCGCGAGTAACTCACCGGGACGGCGATAAAAATCCAAAGCCGAACGTGAAAACAGTTGCGATAGGCCCAATCGCGATAAGACAATCAGCGAAAAGCAGCGCCAGGCCTGCAAATCACACATGTCAGGCGGGAAAAATCACCATAAAAGCAGAAAAAAACCCCACAAACAAAAACCGAACCACAGCAAAGCACAATGGAGGCAGCAGGAGCAGGTACAGAGGAGGGCCAGAACCCCACAAGCCCCACAGAGGTCCAGCCTGGGAACCCGGGGACAGGGAAGGGCAAGGACAAGAAGAAGAGGAAGACTAAGTTCAGTCCGCAGAAAAACAGGATCCTGATCACGGAGGTGGTAGAACACCATCAACAACTGTTCGTCACCTCCACTGTGTCATTGGCAACCAAAAATGCATCCTGGACAAGGTGAATGCAGTCGGAGTGCTGAGGAGGACAATGGAAGAGGTCAAGAGGCGCTGGAATGATGTCAAGCACAAAACCAAGCAGAAACTCACCAACAACCAGAAGGCAGCAATGCAGACTGGAGGTGGGAGTCCAGTGCCACAGGAGGAGCTGGATGACATGGAGGAAATGGTGTCCACAGTCATCAGTGGGGAGACGGTGGCAGGAGTTGGGGGACCGGACACTGCTCAACATGACCGGACACAACAGCAACAGGGTGAGTAACCACCAGGGACTGGGGGACGGGGGAGATGGGCACAATGGCACACATGCACAATCAAGAATAGCACACTGCACACCCACAATGACTCTGGGTCATGCCCCTGATCTCCTTGGCATACTGCAGCACACATAGAAACAGCAAGTGGGCCCCCGTCCACAATGTGCACAGAGGGGGCACTCCCACACATCACTAATCTCACAACAAACCCATGCACATGTGCCGAACCCAGCAAAGCGGCGTGTCAGTGAGCCACACTGACAATGCAAGTGACACTGCATGACGAATAGCATGGCTGCAGTCAATATAACATGACATGTTGCAAGCCACGACACTGAGGTGGCTGAGTGTGGACCACATCCGTAAAGGAGCAGGTCACACTCTGACACATCCACCTGCACAAACAACCCCTGACCTCAACAACATACCTGCGGACTAACCATGCCCCACAGTCCCAACTCCCACCAAGAGCCCACTTTACCCAAGTATGCAACATCTCAGCACTGTAGAAGCTCAGAAGTCAAGGCACACTGCCTGAAAGGGATAAGGGCCAGCCACATCAGAGCTGCAGAGGCGACTCTCCCAAAGTGCAGCCACACACATAATATTCAGAGCACATCAACATTGACAACAATGTGGTATGAACTGCAACACATTCACAACAGAACAGAGGACCCAAGTGCCGCTTGTGTGTAGAAACTGGCCAATCACATTTGGCATAGCAGGGAAACGTGGGATGAAAATGTACAAGTACAAACACACATCCGTGATGTCGTAGAAATGTCCACTGTCCCGCATCAAATAGGCAGCTCCTCCCAAACAGTCACAATGTACATTGTCATGCAGTCTGTATGTAAATCTGTACAATGCGTCAACATACATGTGAACACAATGTTAAACTGCATCTACCCTTCACATTGCAGAGGGAGAACAAACACCTCCTGCAGAGCAGACCCAACCTCTCTTCACTGATGACGAAGAGGACCACACCACCATCGACCCCGACGCCCTCCAACAGCTCATGGACACCCTCAGGACCCCACACCCAGGAGCAGGGCAGCCCAGCTGCATCGAGGAAACCCCACCACCTGCACAGACCACACAGCAGGAAGCACCTACCACCACGGCTGACTCCCAGGACCCCCACGAACAACACATGGCCTTCCAACGCCGTGTGTTGGAGTGCCAGGAGAAGGTGGCTGATCAGGTGCGGGTGGGGTTCGTCCGCATGGCAGCCAAACTTGATGCCATACATGGGTGTCTGATTCCCATCAGGGACCACTTTCAGTCCCTAACGGACACCCACAGTCCGCTCCATGCTCTCCAGCGATCCATGGCTGACATCGCTGGAGTCATGATACTGAGACAAGAACAACTGTCCAGTCAGAGTGGCTCCAGCGATGTCAGCCGGGAGTTGGGACAGATGCGGGGGCTCATGGAGAACATGGTGCGGATGGCGGCGGACAGTATGGCTGCCATGGCTGCACACCAGCGGGATGTGGCTGGGGCCTTCAATGCCCTTCAGCACATCGTCATGGCATTGCTGCCTCAAGGCCTTGCTCAGATGAGTGCTGCTGCAGCTTTTACATCCACATCTTCGTCCCCTGATGTCTCAGTGCCTCACAGTGTGGCAGGCAATCCACCACCACCCACGTGTGAGGCACATGTGCCATCAGAGGACGAAGATGCGGGTGAACCAACCTTACTGGTAAGGAGGAGGCAGTAGCATTCATCTCCACAAAATGGCGGGTTTCTGCTTGGTCCTGCCCTTTGCATCATCACCTTCCACTGTCCCCTGATACACTCTACGACACTCACCTTGGACCTCAACATGGACTGCCATCTCCTGTTTGGTTACCAATGACACAGCGATCAGACTGCGGACTGAACTCTTCCCCTTCCGATGTACTTGTCATTCCCTGAAGGACTCTGGCTGGCCCTCCACGGGCCAATAATGTGAAGTGGGGTTTGCATGGCCCTGTACTGCTCCAGCTGCAACACTCCACTGGATGTGAATTAAACATTCAGAATCGCAAAGATGTGTCATGCCTTTGATCATTCACGTATGTGAGTATGGTTGAATGTAGGGTGAGAGAGTCCCCCTGATGTCCATGTTGCTCATGTCGTGGAACTTGAGTGACAGGGTGCAACAGTGCCGATTGCGGTCCAGGTGGCGTAGTCACTACAACAGGGACATACGCATCTGTTACTTCCATGTTCAGCCCAGAACTGGAGCACGCCCAGAGCCCCGGGTTTATTGTTCCCACCCCTACGCTGGCCTGCCATACGCCAGGCCAGTCCACTCCGCTTACGCTTATATGGGGGAACGACAACTCTAAATGTCCCAGGTCATCCCTGTAGTGATCTGCTGATCACTGGTCTAGTCGTCAGCATGCCACGGCCACTCCCTGAAGGCTCGTTCAGACCCACACCACACCCATCCAGCACAGGCGTCACAGGACATGTGACCCTGCCAAACAAAGGGGCCTAGCACGTCACATACCCCACTGCCGGTGTGGTAGTCCGAGGGGGGTCCTGGGGGGGGGGGCCTGGGGGTGGTGGGGGGCCTGGGGGTGGTGGCGGTGGGTGTTGTGGCCCTCTTGGGGCTCCGAGCTGCATGATCAGTAGCTCCATGGCATCTGTTGTTCTTCTGGTGTGGCTGTGGGCTGGGCTCCCTTTCATGGTGCAGGTTGTCGTCCGACTTAACACCAGGTAAGAGCAGGTGTTAAATCCCTGCTGCTAACGCGCCTTATCGCATGTTTTTGATTCTTATCACCGATCTGGCTGGTCGTTGGGAATGTTGCGAAGTGGTGTTTTCGCGGCTTTTTGCACGGGAACGCCTACTCTGCATATCATTAGCGTTAGTTGCCGGTATCATTTGTGGCGATGTTTTTTGCGGCTGCTATCGCAGGAAAACTGGTGATATCGGCTGTTAGCACCTGCTTGTGAATGGTGCGATAGATTTATCGCCACTTTGGCTGCGAAAAAGTGCCGCTAACTCGGCGATAAGTCCTTGGGATATGCCCCTCTGTTTCTCACATCCATCTTCATTGGACACAACTGAGATTTCCCAAGCCAATTTTACTTCAGATAATTACGAAAATGAAATCCCATCTTAAATTAACTCCACCTGGCCACAGCTATCCCCAACTATACTGGATGTGAAGGAAGGGTACAGCCATGAATGTTAGGGAAGAGTGCACAAGAAGTTCACCACCAGGCTCAACAAATTCATAACCCATTTCACATACCTCACCATGGGCCCTTGCACGCAAATGCATTCTAAGCTTCGCTGCTTATTACCTCCCAGTGAACAAAATATTAACTTTGGAGCACAACTATCAAAATCATAAAATACCAGTCACCCAGTCCTTTAACATTCTATAAGAAGCAGCTGAAAAAAAAAAATATATTTCTTGGCTGAAGATACTTCTCATTTTTTGGAGCTATAAATTGGAATACACTCAACACTCAATCTGCATGAAGAAGGTGTTCCAATATTCTAGATTCAGTGTGCCTCGCAGTGCATCTCCAAGTTCATCCTTAATGTTTACCCAGTCCCTTTGTCTTGAACACTTGGAGACCGATGAGCTTTAAGTGATGCACAAATTTAATATTTAATTATTTCATCAGCCTCTCACTTATGTTGCGGAAATTTTAGAGGAAGATAATAAACTCTTAAGTTCGCAGTTTACAGTATTTGCTGCAACAGAGGGGCTTATATGTTTGGATTAAACTTCTGCCTTTCTTGAAATTCACAATCTGTGATAGCTGCAAATTTTTCAGGAGTACTCAAAGTCGTAGGCATTTTTTTTGCTTAAGGAAGTTCAACAAATAACTATTCCACATGCATAAATTAAATGCAAGCACACATTTAGTTTTAAATTTGTTTATTCAAGTAAGACAAACAATGTGAAGTAAAATTAATAACTACTATATAGCTATTCCTTCGACATATGCTTCCTACCAGAAGGAAGGTCAAAATTTAAATTCACCAATTATCGCATAAAGACTTTGCAGCCATATGAACAGAATAAATTCAAAACCCATCAAGTAAAGCACCAATCATAGATCAACTCTATGCCCCACACTACTTACCCTGGCTCTCACCAAATATCATCGACTTTGTATGGATTGGCCCATGTAATATATTATCCCTAAAATCCTCAGAGATAAAGGAATGTTAGAAATTGGGTTTCTGGTTGGCTAGGGTATGCCCCTAAGCTAGGCAGAACCCACCATCTCAGGGTAAGGGAGCCATACACCTAAGCTAACCCCTGCTCACCACCTTGGTAGCTTGGCCACAGCAGTCAGGTTTATCCCAGAGGCAATGTGTAAAGCGTTTGAGCAACCCACTCACACCAGTGACACAATAAATAAACCATTAAAAAGACTCCACACAATATTATATAAAATATATTATACATAAACCATAGACCAAAACATCAGAAGTCAGTGATTACTTTGCCAATTGGCAATTGTCAAAACATCCCAACAAGTGAAATACGTGAACAAACAACTTATACGTTGCAAGCATCATGAAAAAAAAACATCACTGCTTATTAGGCAGTCACCTTAAATAGTACACTCCATCCTGAACAGTACCAGGCCTAAAATGACATACATCAATACATCAGGGCGCAAAAATGCAGTAGGTAGATGCAGAACGTAAATGAGCCACCAAAACAACACAATATACATATAAATACCGACAACCTCACTATCAGGCTATAGGACACAATGCTCCTGTGCTCCTATTAGGTATTATGCAGAAATCTCAGATTCCCAACTTAGAGTGCAGGAACACCTGCACTCTTATTATCAATATACGGTTATGTCTGGAACATTTTGCTTGTAACACTGCCCCACATCGTTCCGGGGTCCTCTCCAGAGGATTTACTCCCAAGTCTGCAGGACAAATGCCCCCAAGGTAGGTGTAATCACGGGGAGACAGGTGCACCACACTGCAAGATTCAGCTGGGCAACCTTGTCGGGGTCACTCTCTGTGTACTAAGAAAGTCACTGCCGCCTTCCCCAGTGAAGGAATGGTGGGAGATTCGAGACGTGCCCCACCGGAATGGGTGCGAATAATCTCACGAGTATTTCCCCGGGGCCGATGCGTGTTGCCATTTAACACTTCCCAGGTATAACAACTGTGAACCCAGAGCTAGCAGCGCTAGCGAGTATGCAGTCAATGGGGCAGGGAAGCTCAACACGTCCCTGCGTCGGCCACAAGTCAGCCGCACTGCCCCTACAGAGCCCCGTACCTCATTAAAAAGCCACGCTGGTAGCAGGGGTGTCGCACTACTACATGGTTCTCAGGAGGAGCTAGGGTCACTGCACGGCGATTCAGCCTTCACCAAGGCGATCTTCTCTGGGGCCTTCCCTCGCTGCGGATGACTGCCTCTCACTCTCTCTCTCTCTCTCTCTCTCTCTCCCTCTCTCTCTATAGAGAGAGAGGGAGAGAGAGAGAGAGAGAGAGAGAGAGAGAGAGAGAGGGGTAGTGCCGGGAAACAATGAGTGCACCAAAGTTCCTGGGGCACCGAAGGAAGAGCACTCGACATGCACTAATGGCACCATTCAACAAAGGGTGACGGTTTCCCTAGTCAGGCACTCCCCACATGCTGGGAGAAAACACAGGGCCTCACGAGGTACTTGCCACGCGCTGAACTTGAAGGTTATGGGCAGCTGGCCTCCGCGTCCTGTGGCCAGTTTGGGCTGTCACTGGAATTCTTCCAGACCCCACGGGAGCAGGGAGGGGCAGCCACCAGTCCCTTGAGAACACTGTGGAGCACAAGGCACAGGCAGGCAGCAGATGAGCCCACTGGGTTTAGCAAAGTGGCAGATTCTCCTGCAGCCAAACAGGCAAGCAGGTCAGCACAACAGAGCAAAAATAGTCCAAGTGATGATCTTTTCTGACAACACAGCAGCCCTTTGGTGCAGCATGTAGAGCCAGGAACATCTGGTTACAAGTCCCACGCGGTGCCTAAAATCATGGTGTCAGAGCCCCTGTACTTATACTCAAAATGTCTTTGATGTGGAGGTAACTTCAATAGAACCTTACAAGTGCACACCACCTTTCAACCCAGCTCTGGCTCCAGACTTACAATAGGGGGTAAACAATAAACAAGCCCTTTGTGTGCAGCCAGGACACAGCCTATACAAATGTAAGTGCACCCCGCCTCCCTCTCTCCCAGCCAAGGAAGACCATTTAGTATGCAGATGTAACCCTGCTACAACCCAACCTCCCTGTGTGATGGCTGTCTGGAAAGTATGGACAATGCCTAGCCGTCACTCTGCCCTAGACGTGGAGTAGAGTCAAGCTGCAAAGTACAAAGAGTCACAAGCACATAGAAATGCCCACAATCTAAACGTATGCAAAAGAAACAATTGATGGACGGAATGCTGGACAATGCAAACATTCACCCCAGTCACAAGGATCTGGGTTTAATCATCCATCATTCTTTTGCTCACCACACCACCCCAGTTTGGACCCAGCCATATGCAAATCAGTCTTGACCCTGTTCCTTGTGGGAACAGTCCAGCCCGAACTGCCAAGCCAGGTCCTCCCTGGACCGGAAACAAGCATCCTGGGACCGGTTTCAGGGCATCACCCTTCATCAGCCAGGCTAGCTTGAATACAGTGGTATAGTGAGCACAGGACCCACGTCTGGGCATACCCTTCCCACTTAGGGCGACATATGCAAAAGAAACAATTGATGGACGGATGCTGGACAATGCAAACATTCACCCCAGTCACAAGGATCTGGGTTTAACCCATCATTTTTTTGCTCACCACACCCGCCCAGTTTGGACCCAGCCATATGCAAATCAGTCTTGACCCTGTTCCTTGTGGGAACAGTCCAGCCCGAACTGCCAAGCCAGGTCCTCCCTGGACCAGAAACAAGCATCCTGGGACCGGTTGCAGGGCATCACCCTTCATCAGCCAGGCTAGCTTGAATCCAGTGGTGTAGTGAGCACGGGACCCACGTCTGGGCATACCCTTCCCACTTAGGGCGACATATGCAAAAGAAACAATTGATGGACGGAATGCTGGACAATGCAAACATTCACCCCAGTCACAAGGATCTGGGTTTAATCCATCATTCTTTTGCTCACCACACCACCCCAGTTTGGACCCAGCCATATGCAAATCAGTCTTGACCCTGTTCCTTGTGGGAACAATCCAGCCCGAACTGCCAAGCCAGGTCCTCCCTGGACCGGAAACAAGCATCCTGGGACCGGTTTCAGGGCATCACCCTTCATCAGCCAGGCTAGCTTGAATCCAGTGGTGTAGTAAGCACGGGACCCACGTCTGGGCATACCCTTCCCACTTAGGGCGACATATGCAAAAGAAACAATTGATGGACGGAATGCTGGACAATGCAAACATTCACCCCAGTCACAAGGATCTGGGTTTAATCCATCATTCTTTTGCTCACCACACCACCCCAGTTTGGACCCAGCCATATGCAAATCAGTCTTGACCCTGTTCCTTGTGGGAACAGTCCAGCCCGAACTGCCAAGCCAGGTCCTCCCTGGACCGGAAACAAGCATCCTGGGACCGGTTTCAGGGCATCACCCTTCATCAGCCAGGCTAGCTTGAATCCAGTGGTGTAGTGAGCACGGGACCCACGTCTGGGCATACCCTTCTCACTTAGGGCGACATATGCAAAAGAAACAATTGATGGATGGAATGCTGGACAATGCAAACATTCACCCCAGTCACAAGGATTTGGGTTTAATCCATCATTCTTTTGCTCACCACCCCAGTTTGGACCCAGCCATATGCAAATCAGTCTTGACCCTGTTCCTTGTGGGAACAGTCCAGTCCGAACTGCCAAGCCAGGTCCTCCCTGGACCAGAAACAAGCATCCTGGGACCGGTTTCAGGGCATCACCCTTCATCAGCCAGGCTAACTTGAATCCAGTCGTGTAGTGAGCACGGGACCCATGTCTGGGCATACCCTTCCCACTTGGGCGACATATGCAAAAGAAACAATTGATGGACGGAATGCTGGACAATGCAAACATTCACCCCAGTCACAAGGATCTGGGTTTAATCCATCATTCTTTTGCTCACCACACCACCCCAGTTTGGACCAGTAGGCACAAGGTCAAGACTGATTTGCATATGGCCAGGTCTAAACTGGGGTGGCATGGTGAGCAAAAGAATGATGGATTTAACCCAGATCTCTTGACTGGGGGTGAATGTTTTGATTTGTTCTGCATTCCGTCCATCAATTGTGTGTCTTTCACAATCTAAACGTGGCATTTCTACAATAGTAATGAAAACTCCACCTACACCAATAACCAAGATTTATCACCACTATTCCAAACATACAAAACATGGCAACACTAAACCTTTCAGATCAGAAATTACCACTTACAGACATATAAGGGAATTTCCAATGCTAACCTATGAGAGGGGTAGCACTCCCTGTAGTGAAAATGAAATAGGGTGTTTGTCACTACCAGGACATGCCACACAATAAACACACATGTCCTACCTTTTACCTACACAGCACCTTACCCATAGGGCTACCTAGGGCCTACCTTAGGGGTGACCTATATGTAGTAAAAGGGGAGTTTCAGGCTTGGCAAGTAACGTCAAATGCCAGGTCAATGTGACAGGTTTGAAAGGCTACTTCTGTGGGTGGCGCAAGCAGTACTGCAGGCCCACTAGTAGCATTTCATTTACAGGCCTTGGGTATGTGGGATACCACTGTACAAGGGACTTACAGGTAGATTAAATATGTCAAACAGGTGTAAACCAATCATACCAAGTTTAAAGGAGAGAGCACATGCACTTTAGCACTGATTAGCAGTGGCAAAGTGCCCAGAGTCCTAAAGCCACCAAAAACAGGTCAGAAGAATTACAGGAGGAAGGCAAAAAGTTTGGGGATAACCCTGCAAAAAGGGCCAAGTCCAACAGTCAGCATCTCTGTCACACCAGCTGTATTCTGCCCAGAATTATTTTCTCCTTGTTGCTTTGAAGGGAGGAGATAAGCATGCTTCAGTGCTCACTCTGCCGGCTCTGCCAGGCTCTCTCCAATGTTCCTCCATTTTGTCTAGTAGGGAATCTGTGGACAGCACCAAAGGCACCCCTAAGAACTAAAGAACTGCTTCTCCAAAGATTGTGCAGGAGTTCCAGTTGAGGGTCCAACTTTTAAAAATGTTCAACTGCACGGCTCTTGAAAATATCCAATTCTGCGATAATATAGTTTCGTTAGCTCAATTTTGATTTTTCCACAGTCACAGCCACCCTAGTTTCTGTCACCTCAAGGACCAGCTTCACACTTTTTACTGTCCCATAAATCCTGTCCAATTTACACAGCTTCAATAGTCACCACTTTCTTCTACATATCTACGTGGAGTCCATTCATTTAGTTCAGTAGGATGGTTTCGCCGTACATTAGTTCCAAGTTTGCAGCGTGCAGCTCTATATCCCTCTGACACCAGCTATTTACAGTATTCCATTCCTGTTAGAAATTGGAGTATTAGTTGAGGTGGGGGTGAGGACCCACCTCAAATAATAATCATAATCTTTGTCAGGGTGAACTAGACGAGTCCCTAAATAAACCTGTGCTTAACCCTGTAGTAACTGGGCACGAAAGGAGTCTGGCTTGCCTTCGAGGCAATGTGTAAAGTATTTATGCAGTACTCAAACAATAATAACATGAAAACACAACACAAGAAAAGTCCCAAGCCAATTTACAACAATGTAGAATATTTTAAACAATAAAATGACACCAAACTACAAAATTCCAATAGGTAGAGCCAGAGTTATGAGTGTTTAAAGCTTGAGGCTTAGAAAAGCATCAAAAACCAATACGTGTGAGTCACACTCATCTGCTTGTGCTTGAGGCTTGGTAACTTTTAAGGCCCACCGTGATGGATCGTAGGTGGGTACAAGAACCATGTTTGCCTTGGTGAAAAGTTTTACCTTCCGACTGAGTCTCTGGAATGCTAGTCAAAAATCCTCTGCAGGGCTAGGCAGCAGGCAGTGGCCGAAGAGGGCTCTACGTCATCGGATAGTCTCTGGACGAGGTCACGGTGAAGCTATTGGCGGGAAAGCTCCAAGGGGGAGAAATTAGAATTTTGCACCCAGAAAAGGTCCCTTGCCAGCCAGATACTTTTTGCCTCCTCTGTCTGGTGAAGATTCCTACCTTCGGACTTAGTCACTTTTTTGAAACTTTGATTTTTCCAATGGGCAAAGCTGCAGGCTCCACAAAGTCCCACTGGATCAGATTTGCTGCTCCATTGAAGACTGCAGAGGGAGTGACATGAATCTTTTGCACAACAGTGATGCATCTTCGTTGGATCAGCTTCACAGGTTGGTGCCAGTCCCCCGTCGGTTCTCAGAGCAGAAAGTTGGCAAAACGTTTTTAAATCCCAGGTTTCATGTAACATCAGGAGGATCACACTTTGACACCAGTCCATACATGCCAATAGACTCAATTCAGGAGGGGGACTCCTGATTCTTTAAGCAAAAAAGAGCTCTATTTTGGCTGTCTGCCACCTGAAATTGCCTCTGCTTCCATACAAGTTAATAAGGGAAATACTTTATTTGATTATTTTTTTATAATCTCCCACTTTCCTCTTCTAAAATATTGGCTTGTATGCTAGCCAGGGGTCCAGTACCTTGGCACAGCACTTGAGGTTCAAGACTCACTTCAATAGAGGCCAGCAGCAGGGTCAAATGCAGGTCTAGTTGGAATTAGTCAACTCTGCAGTTTCAGGAAAGTCCTCTGGAAGCGTGTTGTGTCACTATAGCTCAAACAGGTTGGCCAAATGACCCTTGGAGTCACTTCTGAGGTCCTTGGTTCAGGGCAAGCAGGTCCAGTCTTCCTTCAGATTCTTCAGACAACAGATCAGTCATTCTGATTCTTCACAGGTCCAGGAGTGTTCTCAGGAGGGTACTGGGGTTGCTGTTCTTATGCCCAGTGCCAGCTTGTGGGTGAGGGAAACTCCTGGCCACTCCCTAACCAATACAGTAAATGTTCTCAGTAGTCACCCTACCCACTTTAGTAGCACTTCCTGTGCGTTTTACTGTAAGCTATCCCACAATACCCCTCTTTCCCTAAAACCTACATGGCAGAACCCTTCTTCCCTGGTAAGAACTCCCTGTGCCCTCCCAGAGGTGTGGCTATGGAAATGGGCAAACCCTTCCTTGTGGCCACTCCAAACCAGTACAGGGACAGCTCCCCCTCCCTCTGGAGCTAAGCTGACTAGGAAGGCAAAGGAAGGCAGGTCTAGGTGTGAGCTACATCTGCCAGTGATAAGGTAGGCATCATTTGAAGCTCGGAAAGGGGCTGGGCAAGGCTCTCCATGCCATCCTCCTTAAGGAGGAAAACACCTCTCCACACCCAAGCCTTTTGTCCACTGTCTGGGAACAATTCACATCTCGCCACAGGGGAACCATTCATCAGTCCAGAGACACTGGACACCGGCAGAAAGGCACCTTTGGTGTAGGCTGGAAAATGATAACTTTCTAAAAGTGTCATTTTCAAAATAGTAATTTAAAATCCGACTTTATCATTAATTTGGATTTTAAATTACTATTAAAAAGTGCCATTGAATCATTTTTCTAGCTGCTCCTAGACTGAACTTAAGCATTATAAGATGTTCTAATGTAAGCCAGTGGGGGAGCCATCCTTACTTCAATGGAAAACGTGTATTTTTTTTTTTACTGCTGGAACACTTAAAACATGAAATATACATGTCCTACTTTTTAAATACCATATACCCTCCCCTATGGGCATTTGGGGCCCACCTTAGGTGCAACCTATAAGTACTATAAAGGATGGTTTAGGCCTCGCAAAAGGTTTAGTTTGCCAGGTCGAAATGGCAGTTTAAAACTAAATGCACAGGCTGCAAGAGCAGGCCTGCAGACATGTGAAACAGTGCTACTTAGTTGGTGGAACAATGAGTGCTGAGGATCACTCGTAACATGTAATTTTCAGGTCCTAAGTACCTGCAGTACCATATACTAGGGATTTATAAGCAAACTACATGTGCCAATTAGGTGTATGCTAATGTTACCATGTTTGAAAGAAAGAGCGCAAGCATTTTACCACTGGTTGGGAGGAGTAAAATGTGCAGAGTTCTATGGACAACAAAATCAGGTTCAGTTTAAGAAGGCAAACATCTGGGGGAATACCACACAAAATATGGTCATATACAAAAGTTCCCATCCTGGTCAGACACTTAATAATGTCTTAGATAGGAGTTAATCTGCAAACATTTCCAAGGTAAGATACTACCTGCAAATTTACTGGTGAATCCTCACAAACATACAAGTGCACCAGATTTTACTAGCAAGTGCACCCAGGAATGCCCACAAACTGACCCCTAACCCAGAATTTGGACTGTGAATAGGCCATCATCTTTGCATCATTTCCGTATTAGAAAATCGCATTTGGAAGTGTAGTAAGTGTTCCCCATTTCTTTTTTTTTAAAGATTCTTTTTATTGATGACAAGTTAAAAACAAATCAGGTACAATTCCAAGCATTACTTACAACAACATCATTACGAATTATCGTGCGTTGTATGACTATCTCTAGCTTCTGGTTTTGCTAAGTTCGCATAACCCTCTAATACCACTGTTAGTCTATGTCCGAATCAGGATGTTGTGTTGCTTGTGGGGGCTCACAGATGTTCCCTCTATACACGTTCCATTTACCCCACACCTGTGACCATTTCTTGGGACAACCTCGTGACTCATATACAGTTTTCTCCATTACCATGCACCAGTCCATGTCTTTGTGTTCACCATTTCTGATTCTGTGACTCAGGATTGGCACGTTACCATTCCAAATCTTTTAGGTGCAAAAAAAACTTTGATAATATGGTCCCTTTTCACTCTAATCTCTCCTTGAGCAGAGTAGTAGGACGTAAAGAGCTGAAACCGAGAAGATCTTCGGCAGTTTTACTGCATCAAAGCTTTTATGGCATCAAACTCTGCTCTAAAGCTAATGAGATAAAATCGCTTACTATGATGGTTGACTTAAATATGCAAACCAGTGGTGTATAATGTTAACATTCGTATGTAGAAATGATTACTTCTTTCTTGCTTTTATAAAATATTAATCTTTGCCTGGCAGTAAAGATACATTTAATGGGCCTATTTACGAACTTTAATATGGCGTCACAATCTATTTTTAACCCTTGCTGAATCTCCACTATGGTATTGTGCATCACAGTTGATTGTGATTTCCTGCTTAAAGAAATCTGAAAAACGAAATCATTTTTATAAAAAGGATTCTGCTGTCACTGTTTAGGTCTCGAGCAAGCTGACTGCTGGGGTGGTAAAAAGACCTATTGCCAGCTTATAGTCAGCTTAGAGTCCCCCCATTGGTTACCATTGGTTGGCTTTACTGTCCCTCTAAATTGCTTGCTTTTCATTCATTAGCGTATGTGGTCTTTCCTTCCTCTTCTAGT
This sequence comes from Calotriton arnoldi, assembly GCA_963921515.1. NCBI lineage: Eukaryota > Metazoa > Chordata > Amphibia > Caudata > Salamandridae > Calotriton > Calotriton arnoldi. Next base: position 47,725 of record CAWUFW010021596.1, read on the forward strand.
GTTTGTCCCTCCCATGGAGGATTGATGCATTACTTGTTTACTTCCAATGTTTGCTTTTCAAGCACTACTTTTTTCTTTTGAGTTAAGCATTCAATGAGAGTGAATGTGTTTTCCATCGGTTTCCCTCGTGTACTTATCTCCTCAGCCACACTCAGGAGCATTTTTACAATGCCCCTGCAGTGCTTTTACACTGCCGGAGCGTCATTTTTGTGACACTCATGAGGCTCAGTGTGCTGGCCCATATTTACAAGCCACGTAAAGGCTTTCTATGGCCTTGTAAATATGGCTTCCTTTCACGCATTACTTTGCATGAAAGCGCCGTTCCATGGGTTTTGCTGTGGGTGTTCCCACTCAACACCCTTGGAAACTGACGCATTCCCAGATTTACAAGGTTTTGTAAGTGGCGCAACGAGGAGAAACATCTTTATTTATCCTTGTTACTTCCTCTTTCAATGTGTGCTGCATTCTGCGGCACACATAGAATGAGCAAAGTGCCATCATTTATTGTTTTTGTGCAGGAAGGTGTCCCTTGCTGCACAAAAACAATCATCTCTGCAACACAGGCACCCTTGCACCAGGGTGCAAGGGTGCCTATGTTAGTGCTAGGCAGCCAATTGTGCGCCAGCTCAGAGGAAAGCATAGGGATGTGTTGTATTGCTGTAAATACGATGCATCCTTGCACTTTCCTAATGACTCAGCTCAGCGCAGCAAGATGGCTTGTAGCGCTGCGCTGCATAATTTTCGTGTTACTCTCTTGCACCCATGTTTCTTTCCCCACCCCCTCCATGTAGCGCACACCCTCGTGTACTGCTCCTCCCACATTGCATACTTGCCTATGTGCTGCTCACCGTCCCTCCACGTTTCGCTCTCTCTCTGTTGCTTCTCTCGCCACCCTTCCTCTCCATGTTGCTTCTGTTCTGGTCTTTGTTGATTACCCCGTCTGCTCCCTCCGTACTGCTTCCTGCCCCCCATACCCTCCTTGTTGTTTCCCCCACCCATGCCATCAGTGTTGCTAGCCCTACCTGCACTTTATAGAAAAATACTTTTGCACTGCTTATTTCTTCTATTTACCAATCCAGCTTAGTAATTAAAAAAAAAGGACTTGCATTATTTAGTAAGCGCGCACACGAATGGTGTGCGCACCTATAAAATGACGTGCTCGATGTGTTATAGCTCTTTTTTTTAGGGGATGCAGTGCATAAAGGCTGAAAACATTGGCAAAGCCAATAGACCCCAAAGGTTTTGCCATTCCTTTTTTTTTTTTAGTTTGCACCTAGTAAAGAAACTAGTACAAACAGGAGATGCAATCAGCAGATGCATGGAACATCCAGAAGCGTAGAAAATTGGAAAGGATATGGAGATTAAATTACAATCCCTCTGACAAACTAATATATAACCACTCCCTGGCCAACTATAAAGCAGCCATCATCAGGGAAAAGTCATCCTTTTTTACACAGCAAATAGAAGCGTCCAAGAACTCTGCCAGAGAACTCTTTCAGGTCATAAATAAACTAACTAAATTCCCAGAGACTAAAGGTAATAACATTAGTCAATATTTTTGTGAGGATATAGCTTCTCATTTTCGTAACAAAGTAGAACAAATCTACAACCAGTTGTCTGCCTCGTGTGACATCAACCTTAGCGCTAGTCCCATGACTGTCCAAGCTGCAGCCAGTGTAAGTTCTCCATCCAACTTCAACCAATTCGCATCTATTACCTCTGCAGATGTCCTTCACTTACTCAATTCTACAAAGTCAGGATCACCTTATGACCCTTGCCCCCCCTCCATACTAAAACAGATTTTGGCTCCGATCACTACACTTCTAGCTAGCATCTTCAACGGGATGTTTAGCATCAGCACCTTTCCTGATCTTTGGAAAAAGGCCTCTATATTGCCACTCCTAAAGAAACCCAACTTAGACCCTGACAACCCAGCCAACTATCGTCCTATCTCTAGGCTACCACTCCCAGCCAAAATAGTGGAAAAACTGATCAACATACAACTGACACAGTTTATTCAGAAAAATCATCTGTTGGATCCTTCTCAGTTCAGCTTTAGGGCCGAACATAGTACTGAGACGGCATTAATAAAAACCACAGATGAATTAAGAACTATCCTGGACAAGGAGGCTCTGCAGCACTTATTCTCCTTGACCTGTTGGCGGCCTTCGATATGGTTGATCATGTCACTCTTGTCAACCGCCTCAAAAAATTGGGCATTGCTGATAAAGCCCTGGCCCTACTTCAATCATTTCTAACTGACAGAAGTCACTCAGTTATGTTGGAGAAATTTTTATCCAACTCCTTCTCTCTTCCATGCGGGGTCCCCCACGATCTTCTCTAAGCCCTCTGCTCTTCAATGTCTATGTTTCAAAATTGGCCCCCCTGATTAGATCTTTTTCATTTTCCCCTACATCTTATGTAGACGATACTCAAATCGTGGTGTCGGCCTCTAACAATACAGAAGTCACCATCTCTCAGTTTCACAACTGTATGAGAGCTGCTAGTGACTGGATGGGAAGGCATTGTCTCAAACTGAACTCGGAGAAAATTGAGGTGATACTCTTTGGTAATAAACCACAATTTTGGAGCCCAGCATGCTGGCCAGCAGAGTTGGGAACCCTCCCAACCCCAGTCCAAAAAGCAAAAAACTTAGGCATAATTATAGATGACAAACTGAACTTTAATAAGCACATCAGCTCAGTTGTCTCTACTAGCTTCAACACTTTGAGAATCATCAGGAAGATTCTTCCTTTTATTCCTCTCACCTCTAGAAAAATAGTTGTTTCCTTACTAATTCTCGTGAAGCTAGACTACTGTAACAGACTCTTTGTTAAGCTCCAAAAACAACACGTGAAGAAACTCCAAACCGTACAGAATGCGGCGGCCAGGCTTATTTTTGATCTTCCCAAGTTCCACCCAGTTTCAGCCTCCGTTAAGGAACATCACTGGCTTACGGTAAACAACGCATTAAATTCAAGGCATGATGCCTCACCTATAAAGCCTTGCATGATCTAGGTCCTAACCTCAAACAATCCCTCTCCTGGTACATACCCAATGAGACCTGATCCAGCGCGGCTAATATAAATTGCTCCTTAGGATACCAATCCAGAAAAATAAAACACTTACGCAACTTTTGTCATTTAAAACTCATGTCGGTGGGGCCCATGACACCGCATACATACATTCATTCAATCTCTGGATTAAACGCTAAGGAGAATGAGCTGCTGGACGAACGGGATACCTTGTTAAAATTGACAGAATAATAATCTATACATTATATACATTAACTTTGGATCCTGTTGGTTCTAAACATCAAGGTACTCCGCTATTCGGTCGATGGACCAACTAGTAGAATTAGTTGATGGTGATTAAGACCAGCTCAATCACAATTAAAACCTTTAACATTTATTATTCATAAATCTATTAAAGAACCACAGACTCATTTTAGAGTTAGAATGTAATGTTATCTAAAATTATTCAATCATATAAATGAAATTCTTTATTAAGCAACACATTTAAAATATCATTAAAACATTTAAGAAAGGTTTTAGGTAAAGTGAAAATTATGCATTACCCTCGGCCATGGGGCGATGACAAGAATGGTTCACCAAAGGAAGATGAACCGCAGATCACAGGATAGGACTCCCAAACTGACTGACTGTCCCGCTAACCTCCTCGGACGCACCTCCCGGGCAGAATTCCCGCAACGATCTCGTTCCTTCCCCAGTCAAAGTTCAAAGTTCAAAATGACAGAGTCTCTCGCAGCATCAAGGTGGAAAAATGAAAATAAGAAGCGCGCACATAATGTAAGAGCAGACTCTCTTATACCCTATTCTCTGGCTCACTACACATAAAAGTTGCAATCCTTAGGGGCAAGAATCACGCTAATTGGTCCATTGGAGGGGTGGTGATGGTCACCTCATGGCCCTCCTTGTTCAAACTGGTTTGGGGACAATAAAGCACACAATAGGTCTCATGATCAGGGGGTCAAAAGTAGTCCAATCTGTTAGTCCCTTTTGTAGCGATCTTTGATGGTCACACATTTGTTCATCCATTGTCACTCGGTTCTTTCCCATCCATTCCCAGGAATACATGCTGAACACTTGGCACATTCTTCATTGCAGGTCAAATTGGCCTTGACATCTCTCACTCCGGGCACAGGCCGCATACAAGTGACTGGAGCATTCGTACTGAGGCTGCGTGGGGGCCATCTTGGTTCAACACACGCAATCTCGTCCTTTCCAGCGGCCATTTTAGAAGCATGGCCTAGCAGGCCCGAACGGAACTAATATAAAACAAACACAATTGAAATTAAAATATGGAAAATAAGCCTTTCTGTTTACCACCCGCCATTCTAATGACCCGTGTTAGATATTACCTAGCGAAAGAGACATTTAAAGCCATTTTACTTACCATCTGCATTCTTTGCCACAATACAATTTTACTACGCAACACAAATCATGCAATTTCACTCTAATTAGTATGCAAATTACAATACTAAGGTTAATTAACTTCACATTTGTAAATAGATTAGATTTTGCACAAATCAGCATATTACCCACGTGTAGTGTCTACTAAAAAGGTGTGTTTGTTGGTTAATTCATGCTTTTCAAACGGTTAGTATCATTAATTATTATGAGGTCATTAATTCTCGAGGGGTACAACATTATTTCGTTTACCCTGCTCCATCAATTCCCCCCTTTGGTGATTTTTAACATCACCACAAAAACCTATCTCTACAAATTTATCAGATAAATGTTTCTTGTCCACTTGCATTTGTTAATTTAGACAACCGTGTTCTTTTCATCTTGTCTTTTAGACCTTTTGTACATGTTTTCTTTAAACTCTTCCAATTCTATCTCTCCCATCTCCCGTTCTCTTTCTTTAATTTTCTCATTTTCTCTTTTTACTCTATTTTGTCTTTTTCTTCTTTTAATACTCACATATGCTAATCTTATAAATAGCATTATTACTATAACTACAGTCACTGGAATTAATATTTTCCCAATAAGAGAACTACCTATTTCGGTGAACCATTTCTTCATTGAGGAAAAACTCTTACCAAGTCTCTCCCAAACACCTTCATCCTCCAGTGGGGCAATTTCTTTATGCAAATCAGTAAGGTTCTTTATATACTTCTGTATATTCTCACTTTGGTCTGGAATGTAAGTGCAACAATGTTGTACCTTCAGCATTCCACAGACTCCACCCTCTTTTGCCAAAATAATGTCAAGGGCAAGTCGATTTTGCATTACCATAGCTCTCATGGCAACCATTTCAGTATTTACCATTAAGAACCCCCCAGCAGTATTTGTTGATAAACGATCTACTACTGTAGACAATTTCCGAACCTTGTATGCATTCAAAGATATACCCACTGCTGGTATCAATGCTCCAAAAATGTCACCTATTATTTCTGAGAAGCTTTCCCTCCTCCTACGGGTTAATGGTTTACCTATCTCGTGAATTCCTTTCGTTCCTCTTTCCACATGAAAACTCTTTGGAAAGACCAGGCCTAGATAGCATGTTCCGTACCAATGGTCCGGTAACCTATAATAAGCTCTATTTCCGCAAATATAATAGATCCCTGGAAATACTGGATCTTTTCCTCCTTTAAATCCCCATCCCCCTAGAATTTTGTATGTATCTCGGCACTCACTAGAACCCACAAAATAGTTATCATATATAGTGTTATCTCTACTAATACATAATTTTCCCTGTTGGGGTCAATCTAGAACCATAGCTGCATTTGTTTCACCTTTGTCATAACTTCCCTCTTCAAACGCCCAAGGTGGGGTTTTTGTCTTTTCATCTGCTGCCTTTCTTTGAAACTTAACCCTTCTGTCTTCTACCATGTCTAAGAAAACCTTTTCTTCTTTTCTTAACTCACAAGTAAGATTATGTCTAAATGCATATTCTAATGTTAATTCTTTTGTTTCTAAGAAGAATTCTCCAAAAACCTTTGCAACTTTCACCTTATTTAACTCAGGAATTACGGGAACTTTAGCAAAAACAGCATCTGTGTCAGTGTAATAATATTCTAATTTACCTGTTTTATAAAATAAGCTAGCTAAAACACTACAAGTTATTCCATACGTCAAAGGAAGGTGATGATACGTTACACCTTCTGTTACAGACGCAGGTAACTGCATACAGACATAACAATCTCTCACATCCATTGTCTCCATGTATTCGTACAAAAGTTTTGTGAAGACATTCTTGGAGAAATCAGTTATTGACTTATCCCTATGAAAATCAGTACTATCTATTAATGTTGCAGTGTTCTTTATGTTAGATTTCTTGTCACTACCCGTGTTATTCACTATTACAGATGTACTTTCTACAACTAATCTAAGTGGAATTATTATTGCTAAAATAAACCAAATAAGCATTAGGAAACCTGTACAATAAAAACACATCCTACACCATCTACATAAAAACTCACATCTAGATCTTCTATCCTCAGTGTCTACCATGTTGAAATGCTTATCTAATTATATGTACAGAAATGTGTTTCCACACCTCAAATGACGTAGTGTTGATTAAGATCAACTGCCTTTTGGCACACCTGTCGGTTTTTCAGAAATCTTTCTTTGACTTTATCAGTTTGTGTGTCTAGTCCGGTTTTCTTTCTTTGTCTTTCAAGTTTGGTGCAGTTCACTCTCACCCACTTGTTCACAGTCTTTGTCTGGGATTTCGTGACTGCTATCCACTTCTTTAATGTCGGTTAGGGCTATGTATAACCATTCAGGTGACTTGTATTTCAAGTTAGGTCTTTTCACTCTTTTTGGTCTTTGTAACTGTCTTTCACTTGGTTTTCTTTTTCCTTTCTGACTTGTTATTTCATTTACTTGTTCTGCATTGTCTTTGTTCAAATTTATTATTTTATATCTCAGTCTTTTAATTTCGTTGGACCAATTGTCTCCTTATCTTGGCCTTTTCAGTTCACTTTCTTTTCCTTCTCGTTCTGCTCTCCAAGTTCTCTTTCTTGGTCCTATTCTTTGCTTTCTTTCTTCTTCACTTTCTTCAGATTCTGTCTCAGACCTAACTTCACTTCCTCTAACTTTGAACTTTATGATCTCAGTCTCCTTATCTGACTCCGAATCTTCTGGTGTTTCTTCTGCCTGTAATTCTGAATCTAATCCTCCTCGTGTTTCTTCCGCAATTTCCCCAATTTCTCTATCTGAATCTAAATTTCCCTGTGTTTCTTCTGTTTGTAATTTTGAGTCTAAACCTCCTCGTGTCTCTTCCGCAACTTCCCCAATCTCTCTATCTGAATCTAAATTTTCTTGAGTTACTTTTATAATTTCTGGAGGAATTTCCCCAAAACTCGTACTTGGCTGTTCAGTGTCACTGTTTGTTAATTCGGTTTCTCCTATTTCAATATCAGTTCTTTTACTTTCGAATTCTTCCTTTTGTCTTTCACTGGATTCAGGTTGGTCTGATTCAGATGCCGAACTGGTATCTGATATTTCCAGATGTTGACTCACAGGTCGAGCTTCAAGATCTGGAACTCTAATCGTTTCAGTTTCTTCTTCAGTTGTCAAACTGGTACCTGACTCTTCCAGATGTCGACTTACAGGTCGAGCTTCAAGATCTGGAACTCTGATCGTTTCAGTCTCTGCTTCAGATGCTGAACTGGTATCTGATATTTCCAGATGTCGACATACAGGTCGAGCTTCAGGATCTGGAACTCTGATGGTATGACTGGCATGAACCCAATTTTTCACACCTGCACACTTTACAGCAGTTGTTGTCACCAGGATCACTTGACGTGGCTTATCCCAGCGAGGAACCAAGCAGTTTCTTCTTCTGTGGACTTTAATGCGGACCCAGTCTCCTGGACTCAAATCATGAGCTGGTTTTCTTTCAAGAGTGGTCGCATCCGGTCCAACCTGATGAAACACAGAATGCACCACATCAGCCAATCCTTTGCAATAGTCCAATACGAGATCATGAGTTATAGTCAGCAGTTTGTTGACAGGTACATGTGCTTGTCTCACTGCTCGTCCCATGATTATTTCATGAGGACTCAGACCTGTTTTTCTGTCAGGTATGCTTCTGATGCTCATCAGCACCAATGGCAAGGCGTCGGGCCATTTGAATCCTGTGGCTTGACACATTTTCCCTAACCTATTCTTTATTGTACCATTTACTTGCTCTACCACTCCAGAAGCCTCTGGTCTGTAGGCACAGTGCAGCTTTTGTTGAATGTCAAGTGCTTCACATATCAGTTGGATTATTTTATTCTGGAAATGTGTTCCTCTATCTGTTTCGATCGTTACTGGAAAGCCATATCTAGGAATGAATTCTCTCAGCAGGATCTTAGCCATAGTAACTCCATCATTTCTTCTTGTCGGATAGGCTTCCACCCAACGAGAAAACATTCAGACGACCACCAGGACATACCTCAATCTATTGCTTGGGGGCATTTCAATAAAATCTAGTTGCATTCTGGTAAAAGGACCTCCTTCACGTCCTATTGTTCCCAGACTCACTACTGTCTTCCTTTTCTGGATTTATTTGTTGGCATATAAGACATCTTTGACAAAGGCTTTCAGTATAGCCCTAATTTTTGGGTTATACCAGGTCTGTCTGAAAAGTCTGATCATGGCATCCCTACCAATGTGTGCCTGTCCATGGTACATCCGTAACAAAACCAAAGGGGATGATGGACGGAGTGTTGAACATTGCAAGCACTCACCCCCAGTCAACTGATCTGGGTTTAATCCATCATCATTCTTTAGCTCACTCCGCCACCCCAGTTCAGACATGGCCATATGCAAATCAGTCTGACCCTGTGCCTCATGGGAACAGTCCAGCCCGAACTGCCAAGCCATGTCTTCCCTGGACCGGAAACAAGCATCCTGGGACCGGTTTCTGGCTTACAGCCGTCATCAGCCAGGCTATCTTGAATCCAGTGGCAAAGTGAGCAAGGGACCCACGCCTGGGCATACCCTGCCAACTTAGGGCGAACATAGCAAAACCAAAGGGGATGATGGATGGAGTGTTGAACATTGCAAGCACTCACCCCCAGTCAGCTGGACTGTTCCCATGAGGCATATGGCCATGTCTGAACTGGGGTGGCGGAGTGAGCTAAAGAATGATGATGGATTAAACCCAGATCAGTTGACTGGGGGTGAGTGCTTGCAATGTTCAACACTCCGTCCATCATCCCCTTTGGTTTTGCTATGTTCGCCCTAAGTTGGCAGGGTATGCCCAGACGTGGGTCCCTTGCTCACTTTGCCACTGGATTCAAGATAGCCTGGCTGATGATGGCTGTAAGCCAGAAACCGGTCCCAGGATGCTTGTTTCCGGTCCAGGGAAGACATGGCTTGGCAGTTCGGGCTGGACTGTTCCCATGAGGCACAGGGTCAGACTGATTTGCATATGGCCATGTCTGAACTGGGGTGGCGGAGTGAGCTAAAGAATGATGATGGATTAAACCCAGATCAGTTGACTGGGGGTGAGTGCTTGCAATGTTCAACACTCCGTCCATCATCCCCTTTGGTTTTGCTATGTTCGCCCTAAGTTGGCAGGGTATGCCCAGACGTGGGTCCCTTGCTCACTTTGCCACTGGATTCAAGATAGCCTGGCTGATGACGGCTGTAAGCCAGAAACCCGTCCCAGGATGCTTGTTTCCGGTCCAGGGAAGACATGGCTTGGCAGTTCGGGCTGGACTGTTCCCATGAGGCACAGGGTCAGACTGATTTGCATATGGCCATGTCTGAACTGGGGTGGCGGAGTGAGCTAAAGAATGATGATGGATTAAACCCAGATCAGTTGACTGGGGGTGAGTGCTTGCAATGTTCAACACTCCGTCCATCATCCCCTTTGGTTTTGCTATGTTCGCCCTAAGTTGGCAGGGTATGCCCAGACGTGGGTCCCTTGCTCACTTTGCCACTGGATTCAAGATAGCCTGGCTGATGACGGCTGTAAGCCAGAAACCCGTCCCAGGATGCTTGTTTCCGGTCCAGGGAAGACATGGCTTGGCAGTTCGGGCTGGACTGTTCCCATGAGGCACAGGGTCAGACTGATTTGCATATGGCCATGTCTGAACTGGGGTGGCGGAGTGAGCTAAAGAATGATGATGGATTAAACCCAGATCAGTTGACTGGGGGTGAGTGCTTGCAATGTTCAACACTCTGTCCATCATCCCCTTTGGTTTTGCTATGTTCGCCCTAAGTTGGCAGGGTATGCCCAGACGTGGGTCCCTTGCTCACTTTGCCACTGGATTCAAGATAGCCTGGCTGATGACGGCTGTAAGCCAGAAACCGGTCCCAGGATGCTTGTTTCCGGTCCAGGGAAGACATGGCTTGGCAGTTCGGGCTGGACTGTTCCCATGAGGCACAGGGTCAGACTGATTTGCATATGGCCATGTCTGAACTGGGGTGGCGGAGTGAGCTAAAGAATGATGATGGATTAAACCCAGATCAGTTGACTGGGGGTGAGTGCTTGCAATGTTCAACACTCCGTCCATCATCCCCTTTGGTTTTGCTATGTTCGCCCTAAGTTGGCAGGGTATGCCCAGACGTGGGTCCCTTGCTCACTTTGCCACTGGATTCAAGATAGCCTGGCTGATGACGGCTGTAAGCCAGAAACCCGTCCCAGGATGCTTGTTTCCGGTCCAGGGAAGACATGGCTTGGCAGTTCGGGCTGGACTGTTCCCATGAGGCACAGGGTCAGACTGATTTGCATATGGCCATGTCTGAACTGGGGTGGCGGAGTGAGCTAAAGAATGATGATGGATTAAACCCAGATCAGTTGACTGGGGGTGAGTGCTTGCAATGTTCAACACTCCGTCCATCATCCCCTTTGGTTTTGCTATGTTCGCCCTAAGTTGGCAGGGTATGCCCAGACGTGGGTCCCTTGCTCACTTTGCCACTGGATTCAAGATAGCCTGGCTGATGACGGCTGTAAGCCAGAAACCGATCCCAGGATGCTTGTTTCCGGTCCAGGGAAGACATGGCTTGGCAGTTCGGGCTGGACTGTTCCCATGAGGCACAAGGTCAGATTGATTTGCATATGGCCATGTCTGAACTGGGGTGGCGGAGTGAGCTAAAGAATGATGATGGATTAAACCCAGATCAGTTGACTGGGGGTGAGTGCTTGCAATGTTCAACACTCCGTCCATCATCCCCTTTGGTTTTGCTATGTTCGCCCTAAGTTGGCAGGGTATGCCCAGACGTGGGTCCCTTGCTCACTTTGCCACTGGATTCAAGATAGCCTGGCTGATGACGGCTGTAAGCCAGAAACCGGTTCCAGGATGCTTGTTTCCGGTCCAGGGAAGACATGGCTTGGCATTTCGGGCTGGACTGTTCCCATGAGGCACAGGGTCAGACTGATTTGCATATGGCCATGTCTGAACTGGGGTGGCGGAGTGAGCTAAAGAATGATGATGGATTAAACCCAGATCAGTTGACTGGGGGTGAGTGCTTGCAATGCTCAACACTCCGTCCATCATCCCCTTTGGTTTTGCTATGTTCGCACTAAGTTGGCAGGGTATGCCCAGACGTGGGTCCCTTGCTCACTTTGCCACTGGATTCAAGATAGCCTGGCTGATGACGGCTGTAAGCCAGAAACCGGTCCCAGGATGCTTGTTTCCGGTCCAGGGAAGACATGGCTTGGCAGTTCGTGCTGGACTGTTCCCATGAGGCACAGGGTCAGACTGATTTGCATATGGCTATGTCTGAACTGGGGTGGCGGAGTGAGCTAAAGAATGATGATGGATTAAACCCAGATCAGTTGACTGGGGGTGAGTGCTTGCAATGTTCAACACTCCGTCCATCATCCCCTTTGGTTTTGCTATGTTCGCCCTAAGTTGGCAGGGTATGCCCAGACGTGGGTCCTTGCTCACTTTGCCACTGGATTCAAGATAGCCTGGCTGATGACGGCTGTAAGCCAGAAACCGGTCCCAGGATGCTTGTTTCCGGTCCAGGGAAGACATGGCTTGGCAGTTCGGGCTGGACTGTTTCCATGAGGCACAGGGTCAGACTGATTTGCATATGGCCATGTCTGAACTGGGGTGGCGGAGTGAGCTAAAGAATGATGATGGATTAAACCCAGATCAGTTGACTGGGGGTGAGTGCTTGCAATGTTCAACACTCCGTCCATCATCCCCTTTGGTTTTGCCATGGTACATCCGTGCCATGTTAGAGATCATGCCATCAGGCATAACTGGTCTTTCATCTCTATAAACCCAGACTTCATCTTCGTCTCTTTGTCTGCAACCTGCTTTTATCCAACCATCCTTTTCCTCATCATCTGCTTCTTCCTGCAATTGTTTTACCTCATCCCAGGTTTCAACTGTGTTAGTAAACAGCAAGGGACATGAAGCATTCTCTCTTTCCCTTCTCCGATTCATTGAAGTCATGTTTCGGGCACAATATTGAGCTAATTCGTCAGCGAATTTGTTACCCACTGCAATATAGTCTGTTCCGTTTTTGTGTGCAGCGCATTTTACCACTGCAATCTGTTTAGGCAGCTGTATCGCCTCAAGCAACTTCTTCACAAACTCACCATTACTAATAGGAGACCCTGCAGAAGTCAGGAATCCCCTCTGGGACCAGATCTGTCCAAAATCGTGGACCACTCCGAAGCCGTACTGGCTATCCGTGATCACCGTAATTCGGAAGTTCTTTCCCAGTTTACACGCTCGAATCAGAGCAATCAGCTCAGCTACTTGGGCTGAACGTATTCCTCTCAAACAGGATGCTTCCATTATGGTTCCCACCGTACACACAGCATATGCAGCACTTAAAACTCCTTCACTTGTTCTCAGGCATGACCCGTCCACAAACATCACATAATCTGATTCTTTTAAGGGTTCATCCCTGATATCAGGGCGAGGCTTTGTGCAAAATTCAAGCACATCCAAACACTTATGATCAACATCATCTTTGACTTCTGCATTTACTTCATCTGGCAGTGAAGTAGAAGGATTCACACTCGTGCATCTTACAATGGTTACATTGTCTGCACCCAAGATCACCTTTTCATACCTAGTCAGCCGACTATGTGTCATGAATTGGGTTTTTGTTCGGGTCAGAAGGATTTCCACGGAGTGTGGGACATATACTCTTAAAGGATATCCCATCACAATGCCTTCCCTCTGTTCCAGACTCACACAAGTAGCAGCTACTGCTTTCAGACATCCAGGCAACGCCTTTGCTACCGGGTCTAAAACAGCTGAAAAATAGGCGATTGGTCGTTTCATTTTTCCATGCCTTTGCACTAATACTGAGAGTGCACATCCGTCTCTCTCGCTACAATACAGCTCAAATTCTTTTTCATAATCAGGCATTCCCAATGCTGGTGCCTCACACAAACTCGTTTTCAGTTCCTTGAAAGCCTTCATTTCCTCCTCATCCAATTCAATCGGATCTTTAACATCCCTCTTTGTCAATCGCTGTAAAGGTTTCGCAATCAGTGAAAATCCACTTATCCACTGTCGGCAATAACCAACCATTCCAAGAAACATTCTCACCTCTCTTTGTGTCATTGGGGCTCTCATTCCTTTGATAATCCTTATCCTTTCTGTCATCACCTTTCGCATCCCTTTCTCAATCTTATGACCTAGGTACTGTACTTCCTGTTGACAAAATGGCAGTTTTGATGGGGACACCTTATGTCCTCCTTCTGCCAAATGATTCAATAAAGCAATTGTGTCCATAACACATGCTTCTCTGGTCTTTGATGCCACTAATAGGTCATCAATATATTGGACCATCACAGATTTTTCAGGCATTTTTAAATCTTCTAATGATTTCTTCAGAATTTGATTAAAGATTGAAGGACTTTCAGTATACCCTTGAGGAATTCGGCACCATGCCAAAATACGCTCTACGAACCGGAACGCAAATAATGGCTGGCTGTCAGCGTGCAATGGAATAGAAAAGAATGCATGGCACAAATCAATAACTGTGTACCATTCTGCATCATGTGGAATTTGATACAGTATTGCAGCGGGGTTTGGCACAATTGGGCAGCATGGAATAACAATCTTATTTAGCTTTCTCAGGTCTTGTACTATCCTATATGTTCCATTTGGCTTTTTCAATATCATTATAGGAGAATTGCATGGGCTGCTCATTATTGCTCTCAAAATTCCTTGTTCAATCATCTTATTAACTACAGTTGTTATTCCTTCAATAATTTCTGGCGTTAATTTGTACTGCGGGGTATTTGGGTAATTTGTTCCTTCTCTTACAGTAATTTTTACAGGATCAACTCCTCTCATTAGTCCAATATCTTCGCCTGTGAAATCCCATACATCAGACCTAACTATTCCTTTCAATTCAATCGGGATTTTCTCCGCATCAAACACAGGAAACATGTCATTCACTCCTGGTTCTAGTTCTGCCATTGTCATTTTATACAGGACATCCTCATCTGGTGTCTGGAAAGCAATACCATCTGGGGTACAGTAGATGGTACAATTCATTTTGCAAAGTAGATCGCGTCCTAATAAATTTACAGGACTGCAATCACACACCACAAATCGATGCATCTCTTTGAATGGTCCGATTTCCACCTCTATTGGTTTCGTAAGAGGGGTTTTAATCTGCCTGTTCGAAACACCTACAACTTGGATATTTTCTCCTGAGAGAGGAAGGTTTGGAATTTCCATTGATCTAACAGTAGAACGGGTAGCTCCAGTGTCCACAAGGAATGTAACATTTACACCATTCACTTTTCCATCCACAAATGGACCTGACTGATCTACCTCTAGAGTTGCGCCAAGCATGCACTCTTCTTCCTCTCCTAGGCACCGTCATAAGCTTTCATCCGATTCATCTCCATCCTGCTGTAACCAATACTGCGAAACTGCAGCTGCCCGCGGCAATTTTGTTACCTGCTCTCCTCCGTAGAATCCTGCCTCTGCACTGTATCTTTGAGGATTTACACTCTTTGGAAGAGGTGGTTGCGGCACCTGACACTGTTGAGTAACTACCTGCGGCTGTTGCAGCTGTTGGTAACTCACCTCATTCTGCACCTGTGGATTCAATGATTGATTTTCTGCATTAGCTTTCGAAGGAAATTTACACTCGTTTCTCCAGTGCCCTAATTTTCCGCAATTATGACATGGCTATTTCTTTTTAGCCTCTTCTATACTCATTTGACCTTTTCCCTTACCAATATTCGGTTTGGACTTAGTCTGCCCTGCATCACTAGACTGATTATTCATCTGAGCTTCTTGCTTTTCTGCAACCTTTACTTGTGCCCACATTGCCTTTTCCTTGAGTTTACGCTGTCTACATTCAATATCGTCACTACAATATTTTGCATACCTTAATACTTCATCTACTGAGCTATTCTGCCAACACAACATATGCTGCTTAATCATTTCAAACATCTCAGGTCTCAAGTCTCAAGCCATACACGAATCTATACACAAAATGACTCATATCTTTTTCACTCAAGTTCTCGTAACCACTATACTGTTTAAAAACCAACAATAATCTCTCATAGTAGGCATGTACAGATTCCTTACTCTCCTGAGTTGTTCTATCAATCTTTACCCAATCCGTTTCTTTTGGTGGGATTTTATTTTTCAGAAACGTGATTGCCTGTTCATATTTTCTCATTACTTCTGAACCTGGGGCTCCCGTTTTTGCATCTCTAGGATATTCTTCCTTCGGCCAGTCAATTGTAATTTTACACTCTGTCCATAAATCTGCTGGAACAACAATCTCAAACAGTCCATCCAAATCTTCCCACAATACTTTTGAAACTTTTACAAACCTCTCTACCTGTCTATACCATTTCACAGGTTTCTCTCTCAATCTTGGAAAATCATTTGTAAATGACAATATATCTTGTCTGGACCATGGGACATGTACATAACTTCCTCCTGGAGTTTCCCTCATTGGACACTCCATTACTATCGGTTCTTTCTCTTTCACCGGAAAAGTCAATGAAGCTTTATCAGTTGTTCCCTCCTTTCTTCTTATCCACCTGCTTCTCCACCTGTCAACATCTCCCCATTTTCTCAATAACACAATCAGTTCCTTTATCTGTGTTAACCGTCCTGAAGTGTTCAGATTTTCTATATCCTTTTCACTAAAATCTACCCTGTACGGTTTCTGCAATCCTCTGATTTTTCCAAACTCTACTCCTAGTTCGTTCGCTGTTTCTTCCAATTTTTCATGCAAGTTCCTAGCTCTCCAAGTAACGCTTTTACACATAAACATTAACTCGTCATCTTGATAGGATTTCAATCGATCTGTACCAATAGTCCCTAGAATCAATTCTTCCATGTCTATTTTTAATCTGACCACATCCAACAGTTGTGGTTCAGCATCCTTTTTCTGCAAGCTCCTCACCCAATCATTTAATTCCTCTGCAGTCGGACCCACAGGGGTTTTGTTTATTTCTGCCCAACTTGTACTTCTCTCTGGGGTTTCAGTTGCTGACTCGGCTCCCATAGGAATTCTATTTGTCTGACTCTCATTAATTGTCAAATTTTCAGACGGACTTGACCTACAAGGACCAACAGAATCTTCTTTCTCTCTATTTTCTGGAATCATCCCTTCTCTTATTCTTTGCATACTGGAATTAAATGGGATTGTTAAGGAGTGTTCATCTATCCTTTGATTTTCAAATACTGGGATTACTGGCCCTATAGTTACTGGCACAGTCACGGCTTCCATATTCTTTGTCAGTTGTCTTATCTTTTCAGTCAATTCTCTTGTGGTTCTGGCTAATTCAGCTGTATTACCATTATCATGTTTCACAGTCTGTGGTGTTTCTGGTTTACTAAAAGGACAATTCATTTCAGACATTTGTTCGGGACTTTGATTTATTACAGTTCTCATTGGCGGTGCATTTGGTGTCACCACCGCAGAATTCTGTTGATATGGAGGGGGTCTTTTATTTAAAATATCCTCCAGCAACTCATACTCTGTGTCGCTAACGCCATACCCATACCTCTAAGTTACTGCATGCTTCTTTTTCTCTGTACACTTTCTCCCTGTAATTTCTTCAACTGTTCTGACAGGAAACAAACCATCCGTCATGTTAGCATACCGCCATCGTCTCATCCTGTCTTCATGATTCAATCCCCATACTCTTCCATGGACTAAACTATAATTCTTTGCACCTCTGTGTCTTTCCCTTTCATACATCTCATCTTCCCATTCACCTAAGGCTTCGAACTGTGTCGGTCTAGGTCTCGGTTCAAGTTTCATCATCTTTTCTCTCAAATTTCGAAGTACAGCTGTGCTAAACGAACCATTTTCTGGAAATGCCAATACTTCATCGCCTTGGGTATATTTCGCCCAATTTTCCAACCAAATGCAGGTATGATAGCCATATTTCAACATCATATGACATGCTGGCGTTTTCGGCGGAGGAAGTACTTCTCCTTCCCTAGTCACAACCTTTTTGTCTTTCTTGAAAAAGTTTTTAATCTTCGCAAACCATGACGGTTTTTCTCTACCATATTCATAATAAGCCATATTTCACTGTTCTTTTTCCCAAAACAAATACACGCAATTCTTCACCGCTCTATTCTTTCTACTGCTCGGCTATTCGGACCTATCCCAGCGCGTCTCACACTAACACACCAATCTGAAAGCTTTACGTCACTCTCACACTAACCAATACCAGCGCGTCTTCACACTAACACCCCAATCAGGAAGCTTTTCGCTCTATCACAACTGGTCAATACCAGCGCGGTTTTTGTTGACGTCAGTTCTACTCCTGTTTCTACTGACCCCTCCTTTACAAAAATTATCGGCAATTTTCTTAACTTTTCTTTTCAACTAAAATCGATTAGTTACAACGTAAAACACATTACCATTGTCTGTTTTCTCTAAACAAAAGAGATAGTTTGTTCTAACTTACAAGAATACTGTTTAATTCGATAAGTGTAGCACTTCTCTCTACCTTACCCTTCTCTCAAGCAAGAGGTAAACCCGTTTCCCTGGGGTTAAAACACATGTGGAGACTACACTGCTCCTGAGAATTAAGGCCAAAGTTTCACAAGAAAACCTGTTGCTACTTCACTCAAATACAATTCATGCGTGAAATTTCCCTAACATAACACAGTCCTGTGTTATCACCAATTTGAAATCAGACAATGCACAATTCCGTGTGACTTCTCTTGCCACACGTGTCCACTTCCTACTTCCCGGAAGCTTCAAAATTTCGACTTACACATAACGTAATACAAACTCGACATAAAGTATTAGACATGAAAAATCAATAAATCAATAAATTAATAATCACTAAACTAATCTATAGAAACCATAACTCTGCTACCAAGAAATCTGATCCAGCGCGGCTAATATAAATTGCTCCTTAGGACACCAATCCAGAAAAATAAAACACTTACGCAACTTTTGTCATTTAAAACTCATGTCGGTGGGGTCATGACACCGCATACATACATTCATTCAATATCTGGATTAAACGCTAAGGAGAATGAGCTGCTGGACGAACGGGATACCTTGTTAAAATTGACAGAATAATAATCTATACATTATATACATTAACTTTGGATCCAGTCGGTTCTAAACATCAAGGTACTCCGCTATTCGGTCGATGGACCAACTAGTAGAATTAGTTGATGGTGATTAAGACCAGCTCAATCACAATTAAAACCTTTAACATTTATTAATCATAAATCTATTAAAGAACCACAGACTCATTTTAGAGTTAGAATGTAATTTTATCTAAAATTATTCAATCATATAAATGAAATTCTTTATTAAGCAACACATTTAAAATATCATTAAAACATTTAAGAAAGGTTTTAGGTAAAGTGAAAATTATGCATTACCCTCGGCCATGGGGCGATGACAAGAATGGTTCACCAAAGGAAGATGAACCGCAGATCACAGGATAGGACTCCCAAACTGACGGACTGTCCCGCTAACCTCCTCGGACGCACCTCCTGGGCAGAATTCCCGCAACAATCTCGTTCTTTCCCCAGTCAAAGTTCAAAGTCCAAAATGACAGAGTCTCTCGCAGCATCAAGTTGGAAAAATGAAAATAAGAAGCGCGCACATAATGTAAGAGCAGACTCTCTTATACCCTATTCTCTGGCTCACTACACATAAAAGTTGCAATCCTTAGGGGCAAGAATCACGCTAATTGGTCCATTGGAGGGGTGGTGATGGTCACCTCATCGCCCTCCTTGTTCAAACTGGTTTGGGGACAATAAAGCACACAATAGGTCTCATGATCATGGGGTCAAAAGTAGTCCAATCTGTTAGTCCATTTTGTAGCGATCTTTGATGTTCACACATTTGTTCATCCATTGTCACTCGGTTCTTTCCCATCCATTCCCAGGAATACATGCTGAACACTTGGCACATTCTTCATTCCAGGTCAAATTGGCCTTGACATCTCTCACTCCGGGCACAGGCCGCATACACGTGACTGGTGCATTCGTACTGAGGCTGCTTGGGGGCCATCTTGGTTCAACACACGCGATCTCGTCCTTTCCAGCGGCCATTTTAGAAGCATGGCCTAGCAGGCCCGAACGGAACTAATATAAAACAAACACAATTGAAATTAAAATATGGAAAATAAGCCTTTCTGTTTACCACCCGCCATTCTAATGACCTGTGTTAGATATTACCTAGCGAAAGCGACATTTAAAGCCATTTTACTTACCATCTGCATTCTTTGCCACAATACAATTTTACTACGCAACACAAATCATGCAATTTCACTCTAATTAGTACGCAAATCACAATACTAAGGTTAATTAACTTCACATTTGTAAATAGATTAGATTTTGCACAAATCAGCATATTACCCACGTGTAGTGTCTACTAAAAAGGTGTTTGTTGGTTAATTCATGCTTTTCAAACGGTTAGTATCATTAATTATTATGAGGTCATTAATTCTCGAGGGGTACAAAAGTATTTCGTTTACCCTGCTCCATCAGACCTATGTTCCAAAAATTCCCTGACGGTGTCACGTCCCAGTTTTAAGAGACTCAAATGGGGAGGCAGTTCTTTCTCCTCTGAAGCCCCGGCTCTATGGAACAGCCTACCTATGAACATTAAAGCAGCTCCCACACTTTTAAGTTTTAGGAAACTAACAAAAACCTGGCTTTTTAACCTGTAGTCACCCACTGCTCTCACCTTACTGCTATTCAATCAGCGCCAAGACACCCATGGGTATTCGAGCGCTTTAGAAACATTTTAACATAACATAACATTCATGTAAGGGTTTGTTCGGAAACAAGGTGTGTGTGAACTATAGAAATAAACACTTCCCATGGTTCAGCGGATACCTGTTGTCTGTCAACTTTTTAAACAGAGGCATTTTGATATTGCATGGTGACTTCAAGCGGGAGCATTCCTAGCCGTTTGGGAGCACTAAAGGCTTTATTGGGAGGAGACAGGTGACAGCAAACCTTATAAATAAAACATTTTAAAGCGATTTTGTTCTCAGAACATTCCCATCCTCCATGTTTGCGGTACATCAATGCTCAGTAACACCTCCTCCAACACAAGTGCAATAAGGATAGTCATTTAATGACACATTATCTTCTGAAACCACTGAGCATCAACAAAAGTATCCAGAATCACAACTCTGACTTATTGGTAACATTAGCAAAAAACACACATGCAAGAGGCATTCAAACATTATGGTGTGTGAGGGTTAAGCAACAAATAGTCTGTCAATAATGTCAAAGAATAGAAATGCGGGATGTACAAAATCATAATGTATTTGGAAAATGGCCATCAGGCTGACCACAAAGGAGTCCCAGTTTATTCTTATCTTTTCACAAGGTGAAGGCATTTTTATGCTGCCTCTTTGTGTAATACTCGTCTTATGACAATGGAACCCTTGGTGAGGAGCTGCATGGCCATGCTAAAAAAAAACCTCCTCACAATCGGATGGCCGACCTCTGGGGGTGTCTCTGTGTGTCCAAGAGCGACCGATGAACCTCTTCCAGTGCTCTTTATTGAAAGATGTCTGTACAGTCTCCGAGTGCCGCGCATTGGCCACATGGAGAGATATAGAAAAATGGCTGGCCAAAGCTCTCAGGGGTCTTTGTTTGATGTGTCAGCAGGCATCCCCACCTACAGGGCCTGATTTTATATAAATTCAGTAGATTAGCAAACACATCTAACAAAAATGCCTCCGTCGTCTTGCTGGCAGCACCAGAGTAATTTCACTTTTTTATTTGATTACATTTTTTTAAATTACATTTTTATGATCCAGTACTGTAATTAGCATACCAGCTTTGGTACAGACGTGCTTAATTTGAGCCGGTGGTTGCCGGTAGGGGCCACCAGCACTCATTTGTGGGGACCCAACACTTATGTTTCCTCATCAGACATTTCCCGGAGCAAGAGAGGGAAAAATACACAAAGGGGAAAAAAGGAGGGGGAGAGAAAGACGGAATTCCGTCACAAAGGGAGAAAGCGGGGACCTGCAAGAGTGAGTTAAAGGGGGAGTGAACATCCGGTAGGGGATTAGAGAGGCCTGAGGTGGATTCTAGACTATGCCGCCTTGGTATTCGGCGCACAGCATTTAATATCACTTGCCGTGGGCTTCTGAGCAGAGCTTTGGGCTACTGGCATTCATTCTTTTGCAAATTAAGCACGGGGTACAGATACAAACTGAATTTCTAATTAATATTTGTACAGTGGGTATGAGAACGTAAACGAACGTGTGACAATTGTCTGGAAAAGCTCAAGAGAAGATGTGGTGTGAAAGAGAAAAGCGTACGTCTGACACAGAGGGGGAGTGAATGCACTTTTGGGGGATTACAGTGCTTGCGGGACAGCAGCATAAAGGCTTGAATAGGAAAGGGGCCAAAAAGGAAAAGAATAGTTGTAGGCAATGTGAGTAGGAGCAGGAGTTGGTTGGTATTTAGTGTTCTATCGGGACAGACCAATAAGGAGAGGCCAAATAGTGTATGTATATTAATACAAACATAAGCAAAGCAAATCTACCTCACTTTGCCACAAACACAAGCATTGTCAAAGCCAATAAGTCTTGCTTTGCAATGCTTCTTTAATTGAGTCAGCAATGGCAAAGCCAATAACTGGGCTCCCCATCTTGGACTTTCACCAAAACTGTCACATTGTGTTACACAATATGGTGTGATGGAAAGAGGCAGTCATCATGTAAGTGTTTTTTGTACTTACAAGATGGCCTCCATGTTGCATGCCTAAAACTCTCTCCAAACCAAGATTACCCCTGAACATAGACAGTGCAAATAAGCTGACAATGATTGATCCAAGCATAGAACCAATGTGGGATGCAATATGTGTTTATCAAGGCATCTCATTTTACCTTACTGCATCACTGATTCACCTCAGTGCAGCACTAAGTGTACAGAAACACAACTGGAACATTCCTTCATCCCTAATGCGTAACACACAATGCTTCCCACATAGATTATATCATAAACATACAATCTCCCAGCCATGCATCACAAAAGAGGTTGTATCTTATCTCACCATGCAGGACCAAGCTTTGGGGCCACGCTAATATTATATAGTGCAACACAAATGTAATAATGGACTAAAATACAATAAACTCTACTGTTTCTGTCATCTTAACCTTGGGCAAGGGTCATTTTAGAGCTGATATTGACTTGCCACTGTTCAACTGACGGTAAACTGGAGAAGCCATCTTGTTCAATCCACAGTGTAAATTCTGAAAGGGAACTGTAGACCAATCAACATTAGATCCTTTGCTGCAGTGTACCTTCCTGATGTCAGCACATGTGGATGGTTCCAAATCATGCAGGCAATCAAAGGTATGGTTTACAAAACTCACAGTTTCATAATTATATGGTGGTAGATGAGAATCATGTACCTTTTGGAACACACAAAGAACTATCAAAACAACTGAAATTATCATACGTAACATTTTTCAAAAATATATATATTTTTAAAACCGAATTTTGATGCAAATTCGGCTATGTGTAGAGATATCCAGGGAGTCTAATCTAAATGAAGATGAGCCTTTTAGGGTCTCTCTTGTTTATGTGGTTTTAATGAAGGCGAGCTCTTTAGGAAAACTCTTCATCTTGTCATATAAGAATAACAAGAAAGCAGATGTAGCTTCCTGATTAAGCTGGATGTCTCTAGGTGTTGTCCTGCTATAGTCAATTGCAGGAACAGAGTAGGTGGGCATCCGTACTTTTCTGCACCTAAACATCAAGGCCCAGATTTACTATGATTTTGTGTCACTTTTGAGGTGCAGCCACGAAGCAAAATCATTTTTGGCAATTACTATGCCACACAAAGCCACATGCTGTGCTACCATGCATTACTTCTTGTCGGCTTAGACATTACATGGGTGGAGCATCCACCCATGTATTCTGATGCAAACCCAGATTTGCAAAGGCTTGTAAACCTGGGTTTGTGCCAAAATATCTTTATATCTCCTCATTACTTCTTCTTTGGATTGTTTTCTGTTGGATGGTTTCTCTTCCTGCACAAAACAAATCCTGCCTGTAACACAGACACCCTTGCACTATGGGGCAAGGGTTCCTGCACTAGCGCTAAGCAGTACACAGTTCGCCATAGCAAGGAGAGAGCAGAAAAGCTTCATATCATTCTAAATGTGGATAATTTCTACTCTCTCCATTTCATGCAACGCAGAGCAGAAAGAGTCTTTGCTGCGCTGCGTTGTGTGATCTAATAGTAAGAATGCCCCAGGTCCTTTTGAAGAAAGTTGACTAGGACAACAAAGTAGAAGAGAAGTGATAAAAGGAGGATTTCAACTGTGTTGAAGATGCATGATGCATTACATGAAATTTGATTATTTTCCTTGAGATGAATGTAAGTTTCTCATGGTGGACTAACGCGGCAGGTATGCGCACAGTGATTAAATAGCTTTTGGCTAGTACAGGCGATTTAATATTTTTGATTTAATATTTTTGCTTGCTGTCATTGGTAGCCTCTTCTCAGCAATGGAAGTGAGGTTTAGCGGGGTATGAGTTTTCTTTATGCGGCAGAAAATTGATAACACATTTTTGCAGCTTTTCACATGCATTGCCTTCTGTTAAGGAGTTCATAGTCTTGTTGCAGTTTCAGCGATTTCACGAATCTTTAAAAGTATGCCTATGCTGTAGAAGGTCAAATGCAATGCTTTCTTGAGGGAGAAGTATTTCAAAAGCATGCCACAGCTACAACAACCTTGTTTTCGAGTGAACTAACTTATTCATCTAGCCAGGCAGGGCCGGCTTTAACACTGGTGGCACCCTGTGCGACAATGTCTGTCGGCGCCCTCCCAATGACCACCTCTGCCACGGATTTCCTTACTAGCACCGTTTTACAGTGCCCCTCAAGTCTCCATAACCACTGTCTCTCGGATTCATTTACTTTTATAGCGTCACTCATACCAGTGTAAGGTGTCAGAGCACTTTACATCACACACACATTACAAAAGAGACAATCAATCATGCTTGTGTAAATCAGTGTATAGGAAATGTTACATCAGACAGGACTACAAGGTGTAGTGTATGAGGAACATGTCATCGATACTGGTAGGCAATATAGTTTAGGAGTCCTTATTCTAGAAAAGCACAAATTCAGAATTTAAAACGTAAAACCATTGTTAAGGGTTCTCTTTAATAATAAGAATTGTTTTCTACCCAAATGAACCCTTTTCACAAGATTAGGATGATGAAAGACTGGGCAAAAAAACATATAGCTCTAACATATACCTTGCAGTTTGCATGCAGTTCTTTGATGACAGTTAATAGCTCAATGTTCTATATTAGGATTTTGACTTATAAAAGACAAGTTACAAAAGGAGCTCTCTTACAGAAGCAGTAACCTTCTGACCTATTTACATTATATGCAGTTTGTTATCTGCATATTACACGTTCTTAGCAGCAGGCATTTTAACCCTCTGCTCTACCTTAGGATGAGTCAAAACTTTCACTAGACAAACCTCCAGTCTCTTCCCAGGAAGACGATTAATCATGGGAGTTATCTTGACATTTTAATTGATGCCTGGAAATTTCTGGAGGCCAGGAACGCAGCAGCAGGTGCTTCTAAAATGATAATATACTTGCAAAAATGTCGCCCCCACCCCAAGTCAGTGCCTGGTGCGATAGCACCGACTGCACCGCCCTAGAGCCGGCCCTGTAGCCAGGCAAGACAAGACTAGAAACGAACAGCAGTACTCTCTCTCTCATAAAACACACACACACGGACACCCACACACCCACAACTGGCTCCATAAAATGGTGGTTACACCACAAGGCCAACAAAGAAGGAGGTATGGAGAACAAAGAGGAAATAGCCAACTACAAGAAACACATTGGTCCCACAAGATGGTGGGTCATGGGGCCACTACATTCCCCTCCTCAAACAAAAACTTGTAGGATTGCAAGGAAAGGAAAGGATTACATAATTATACACCTGAAATGTGAATTGGCCTATCTGAGGGCCTTAGTACACAACCAGTAAAGCAGCACTGTTGGACTTGGCCCTTTTTGCAGGGTCATCCCTGAACTTTTTGCCTTCCTCCTAGCCTTTTTTCTGACATGGTGTTGGTGGTTTTAGGACTCCAGGCACTTTAGCACTGCTGTTCAGTGTAAAGTGCGTGTGCTCTCTGTGTTAAATATGGTAAGGATTGGTCTACACCTGTTTGGCATATTTAATTTACCTGTCAGTCCCTTGTAAAGTGGTATCTCATATACCCGGGGCTGGTAACTTAAATGCTACTGGTGGGCTTGTAGCGCTGATTGCGCCACCCACCAAAGTAGCCTTTCAAACCTGTCTCAGGCCTCTGCCATTGCAGGGCCTGTGCGCGCAGTGTTACTGCCGCTGTGACGTGGCACCTAAAGTGTGTGCCATGTCTGTGACCCCCCTTTTACTACATGTCAGTCACCCCTAAGGTAGGCCCTAGCTAGCCCTATGGGCAGGGTGCATTGTAGGTAAAAGGTAGGACATGTGCCTTAAGTGTGTGACATGTCCTGGTAGTGAGAAACAGCCATTTTGGTTTCTCACTACTGTGAGGCTGCCCTCCCATAGGAATGCATTGGGGATTCCCTAATAAGTGTTTGAGTGGTAATTCCTGATATGAGAGGAGCAGCGTGGTCAAGTTTGGAATAGTAATAATAAATGCTACGCAATGGTGTGCGCAGATTTATTATAACTATTTTAGAAATGCCACTTTTAGAAGTGGGCATTTCTGTGTGCTATGTGTCTGCCTGCCTGATGTGGATTGCATGTCTGGCTTTGGAGTGACAGGGGCTGGTGAGGTGTGTGTGGCTCCAGGAGGGGCAGGGTGAGTCAGCGCTAGGCTGAATATGGCATCTGCATTTGGAGTAGTGGGAGGAGTAGTCGTCTGACCCTGAATAGGTCTGTGCCTGCCTATGTGAATGCTGGCTCCGCCCCCCTGTGGTGTGTCTGATGACGAGCCCCCACCTGACAAAGAGGAAGAGGAGCCTTGTCAACAAAGTGCTCCAAAACCCCCCAGAACCAGTCTAGGCTGGTTCCCCCAAGCCCTGTGCCAGGGCAGACAAAGAGAATATTGAAATAAATATTGGGGCTGTGACCCTATGAAAATGTTGTACTATTGTGCTTCCTTGCGATCTGCTGCTGCTGGGCCCCAGGAGGAACCGCCATGAGGGACTGCCTCCCTGCTGGAGGGCCCTCTGTGCTGGCCTGCCTGGGCCCAGCCCTTCCCCTGGGACTGTTGGGGGCACAGCACCTCGTGAGTGCTGCATCTTTATTGCCTTGCCCCAGGACGAGAGGAGCATTTTTTGTCTTGATTTGCAGCGCTGGGCCGCGACGAATATAGAGGGAATGCCGAAGTGGGGATTCCCCCGCAATTGCTGAGGAAAGCGGGTGCCCACCCCGCTTTTAGGCGTATTTAATTAGCGGGAGCCCACCCCGCGTTTTGCGGATCGGCGGGAGCCTACCCCGCACTTGGGTTCCGTAAGCGGGAGCCCACCCCGCTGTTTTATGCCTCTGGCAGGCGGGAGCCCACCCCGCACTTCGCTGCAAGGAGAAATCACCGCCGCGGCCCGATCCGGAAGCCAGGCGGCTGTGCCTGGTTGGGGGCGTGGCCAGCCGGCAGGAAAGAGGACGCCGGGCATGCTGGGGGAAGGAGGCGGGGGCCCCATGTGCCGGTGGGAGCCCCGAGTGGAGATGGAGCCTCCAAGCCTGCCCCGGTGAGCAGAAGCCAAGTGGTAGGCGAGAGCCTACCCCGCATTGAGGGACGACCAGAGTCCTGCGTGCCAGAAGGAGCCCAGAGCAGTCCCAGGAGAGTCCCGGTGAGTGGGGCTCCCATTGGGCAACGTGCTTGTACCCGCGCTTGTGCTCCTTGTACCAGCTGCACCGCGAAAGTGCGGGCAGCTGCACCGAGTGGGCATCTTTTGTGTACAGAGTCCTGGTGAGTAGGGCTCCCCCGAGGCATATTGTCGGTGCCTGGAGCCGCGTGGATGCTCCCTGGGGGCCCTGAGGTGTCCGTGCTCATTTGGCCTGTTTTATTTGGCTTCACAGCTGCACCGCCATTGCGGGCATCTGCACCAAGGGGGCACTTTTGTTTTTAAGAGTCCCGGAGTGGGGCTCAGGCGGCACAGTGGTGCCAGGCCTTTCTCCACAGCTGCCCCGCCGGACAGTGGGCATCTGCAACGTTTGGGGGCCATTTCTTTTATTAAGGAAGGGGTGAGTTGCACCCCACGTCCCAGCGCATCTGCGCACGGTGACTTCGCTGCATGGGCAGCTACGCCCTGACTTTGCGGGACATAGGGCATTTGAGCCCCAGTAAAAGGCCAGTTGGCCTGGGAGTCAGGTTTATGTTGGTAGGGCGCAAAGCCCTAATGTGATGTCTACTGCATGATGTGATTTATGCCTACTGTTATTGCCTCACGGTGATACTTAGTGCATAATGTGTTTATGCTTATGAGGTTATTGCATAATGTGTTTATGCTGGTGAGGCCTAATGCGTAATGTGTTTATGCTAATGAGGTTTGGGCCTAATGTGTTTATGCCTAATGTCATGCTATGATATTTTAGGATGGTGTCTAATAGTAATGTGATAATGCTGAGGTCATTATGGTACCAGTAGTTACTGGTTGTGTTTTATATTTACTCCCTGCATTCTGATGGTTCTGACCGTGGCCCGATTGGCCTGGTCCTGTATATAATCCCCTGTGAATATTGCCTAGTGCCAGTTGGCACAGTGTACATTGTGTGATTATGATCTAATGTGTTTTGAATAATAATACAAAGGATATTTTTATATAACCTTGTGTGGAGTTTCTTTTGTGGTGTGCCTAGTGTGTTGCTGCTGTGTGAGTGTGTTGCGCAAACTCTTTACACATTGCCTCTGAGATAAGCCTGACTGCTCGTGCCAAGCTACCAAGGGGGTGAGCAGGGGTTATCTTCGGCGTGTAACTCCCTTGCCCTGACTAGAGTGGTGGTTTCTGCCTGGCTTTGGCGCAAGCCCTAGCCAACCAGAAATCCCATTCCTAACAAGAACCAATAATGTAAAAACAAAATCCAAACAAAACCATAAATAAAATAACAGCAATGCAAAATGGAAACAGTGAGAAAAAAATTAAATAAACTTTAAAATGACCCATACACAAACAGCACAAGGCAACAACTACAGCTGCAAAAAAATATTTTAAAAGTTGAAGAAAAACAATTAATCAATTGTCTCACATAGACAGACAGACACACACACACAAAAAAAATGGTGGGCATGCACATTGGGAAGAACATATGAAAATGTCTGGCTACATGGCCCTGGACCCCAGGAGTCATCCCAAACCTGGCCATCACCAGGCACATTCAGACAAAAAAAACACAATCTAAACTTGGCAGGAGTACAAGGACATCCAGAGGACCCTAAAATAATAAAAATGTCTTTAGCACAGAAGCAGTGATAATATGAAAAATAATTTAAAAATACATCCAAGGCCTACAGCAGGCTAGGCTCCAAAAAATAAATACACACAGTAAGAAGACAAAGTTGTTCAAAATTCACAAAAAAACAAGATAAGTTAGGAAATGTCATTAACCCCAGGCTTCCACCATCTAAAAATGTCAATTTTCCCTTAATCTCACATGGACCTGCCTGCACCCCCTTACTTAAACTCCAGGCTATAGGACACAAACAAAATGAAAACCAAACCAAAAATCAGTGCTGCCTGCCAATACAAACAATTTGCAAAGAATGGCACTGAGCTTACTTCATTTTTTTTAAAAATGTTAAGATTCCAACTTCCAAGGCTGGAGACTGCAGACAAAAGAAGAGTGATGATTTCCCCCAAGATCCTAATCCAAAAAATACAAGGGCTGGACAAAGCACAGGGAGGAGTCTTCAGGACATGCAGAAGAAGTTCATACTCTATGTAAAGTAGCCTCACTCTCTATGGAACTTCCTCTGTGTAACCCAAGAAAATAAATGAATTAAAAAAAGATGCATTTCACACTCAAAATTTCCCAGAACAGTCTGCTTGAATAAGAAAGTTGGTATGTTAGAAATGGGATTCCTGGTTGGCTGAGGTATGCACCGAGGCCAGGAAGGAGCCACTACTCTAGTCAGGGTAAGCTAGATACACCATAAGATAACCTGTGCTCACCCTCTGGTTGCTTGGAACAGAGCAGTCAGGCTTATCTACAAAGCCAATGTGTAAAGAATTTGTGTTAATGTAGTTCATAGATGGAGATGCACACCTCGTAATCTTTGTTTTAATCCTCATTTTAAACCTTTCTTTTACCATTCAAATTTTGACAGCGTGCAATACCTGCTTCGCGCTTCGTCTCATTGCGCTGCAATATTTACAAATCCACGAAGGAACCTTTTACCGATTCCACCAGGCTGCACAGCCATGACTTGGTTTGAATCCAATGAATCAATTTCATGTTTACTCTCGTTTTTTCTTCATTATTTGACCATTTAATTTTATCCACTCTTGACTTATGCTCAATTCATTTTATTCAATCTTTATCTTGACTTTAATTTTTCACAAAAGCGCAGGAGTGCAAAATGGGTTTCACATACCACGACGTTTATTGTAAGAACCCAATGCATTTCGGGAAATTAATTCCCTTCTACAGGGGCATCGTGATCTGTTAATCACACCAATCTTTTAAGATTAATCATTCCATACTTTCATTTCCTGCCGGACAGAGACACTTGTCACACGTTTAAAGTCAAGATAAAGATTGAATAAAATGAATTGAGCATAAGTCAAGAGTGGATAAAATTAAATGGTCAAATAATGAAGAAAAAACGAGAGTAAACATGAAATTGATTCATTGGATTCAAACCAAGTCATGGCTGTGCAGCCTGGTGGAATCGGTAAAAGGTTCCTTCGTGGATTTGTAAAGAATTTGTGTAACACACAGACACAGTAACACAATGAATGCACCACAAAAAGACTCCAAACAGGTTTAGTAAAATAGAGCATATTTATCTGAGCAAAATAAGACCAAAACGACAAAAACCAATCAGTAGAAGTCGAGATATAAATTTTTAAACATTTAATGCAAAAATAGTGCTTAGAAGTGACTAGCGGTCCAAAGGTTACTTGAGGTCGTGAGGGACCGATGCAAATCCAAAGTTCAGGCTGACCGTAATCGATGGGAGGCCGGCAGCAGGACCCCAGACAGGTCCCGCTGAAGAAATAGCTTGGATGGAGCTTTTGTCGACATCGAGAGTCTACTGTTTCATCGCCGTCACGCTGTACAAAGGGGGTCCAGCATCAGCGTCGAGCTCCCTTGAAGTGAATGCAATACGTCATTGTCGAGCAGAGCGTCGTTGTTGAACTGCGCAGGCTGTGGAACCGCTGTTGTTGGGCAGCCTCTGCGTCAAAGTGTGATGCAGCAGAATTTCTCACGCAGTAGATGCAATTTTGATGAAAATAGCTGCAGAATCCACTTCTGAGGCCCAGAGTTTGGAGGGGGCACCTCTGGCATGGGTAGGACTCACAGAAGGCAGAGTCCAACAACACCAGCAGAATTGTAGGAAGTCTTTTGTGTCCTTGAGACTTTACAAAACAGGTGGCAAGCCAGCAAGCCTTTGGAGATCACTTGGAGGGGAGTCAGAGTCCGTCCAGCAGACTTAGGGAGCAGCAGGCAGTAGGGCAACAAGCAGAAAATCAGTCCTTCCAGAAAAGCAGTCCAGTTGAGTCTTTTAAGCAGCACAGCAGTCCTTCTGACAGAGGTTCAGTTCAAGATTCAGAAGTGTCTGATTTTAGGGGTCAGAGACCCAGTACGTACACCCAGAAGTGCCTTTGATGTAGAGGGTGACTTCAAAAGACCTCTCAGAAGTGCACAATGATCCCTTTTAACCCAGTTCTGTCTGCCAGGCTAACCCTGGGGGTAAATCAGTGTTTTGTGTGTGGAAAGGACACTACCTATTGAAGTGTAAGTGTCAGCCCCCCCCCATTCCTCTCTGCCCAGGAAGGCCCATCAGAATGCAGATAAATGCAGATGAGTGCTCCAAATTCAGATGAACCTCACCTTTCTGTGTTTGTGGCTGTCTAGAGGGAATGCACAAAGTATAGCTGTCACCCAACCCAGACATATATTGAAGACAGGCTGCCAGGCACAAAGAGCAGCAGGTACAGAGAAATGTCCACTTTCTAAAAGTGGCATTTCTAAAACAGTAATGTTAAATCCAACTTTACCAGTAAGTAGGATTTATCATTGCCATTCCAAACATATGAAACATGAAAAAGCTCTCCTCTCTGATCAGGAATTACAGCTTAAAAGTGCATTAAGGAATTACCAATGCTGGCCTATGAGAGGGGTAGTCCTCACAGTAGTGAGAAACGAAATAGGCTGTTTGTCACTACCAGGGCGTGCAAAACATTATGGTACATGTACTATCTTTTACTTACATAGCACCCTGCCCTTAGGGTTACTTAGGGCCTAATTTAGGGGTGACTTATATGTATTAAAAGGGGAGTTTACGGCTTGGCAAGTAGTTTTAAATGTCAAGTCAAAGTGGCTGTAAACTGCACACACATGCACTGCAGTGGCAGGCCTGAGACAGGTTTGAAAGGCTGCTTCTGTGGGTGCCACAATCAGTGATGCAGCCCACTAATAGCATTGGAGAGACAGGCCATGCACCCAGATGCAGTTTGGCATGCCCCTATTTAAATCACATTTCTGTGCTGCTTCATTGAAGTTAGCTCAGTCAGTCAGGGTGCAACAATGGTGCCATATCCCTTGACAAACCTCCTATATTACCCAATGAGGCCCAAAAATGCTCTTACCTCAGTCTGGGTTTTTTGGGGAAGCCATGCCATGATGGTTTCTATCTTGGCCTGAAGGGGTTGCACCTTCCCTCTGCCCACCAGGTGTCCCATTTACACCACAGACCCCTGCCCTATCTGGCACTTACTTGCCTTGATAGCCAGGCCTGTCTGTTGCAGAGCCTGCAGCACTTCCTGGGGGTGAAAAATGTGGTCATTCCAGCTGCTACTAAAGGCAGCTATGTCATTCAGATAAGCAGCAGAGAAGGACTCCATACCAGCAAGGACCTAGTTCACCAGACTCTGGAAGGTGTCATGGGCGTTGTTTAATCCAAAGGGCATCACCCTAAACTGGTAGTGGCCCTCTAGAGTGGAGAAGGCTGACCTCACCTTTGCTCCCTCTGTTAGGGCAATCTGCCAGTACTCTGATGTAAGATCAAAAGTACTAAGATAATGGGCAGCCGCTAACTGATCAATTAGCTCATAAACCCGGGGGACAGGGTGAGCATCAGTCTTGGTTACAGAATATAGCCCCCTGTAATCCACACAGAGCCTCAGTTCAGGTGTGGTGCCCGCTGGGGAAGCTTTTGGTACCAGAACCACAGGACTGAACCAGGGGCTACTGGAGGATTCTATCACTTGCAACTCCAGCATTTTGAACACTTCAGCCTTAATGTTGGACCTCACCTTATTGGACAACCTGTAAGATTTATTCTTAACAGGGAGATTGTCCCCTGTGTCCACATCATGGGTACACAGGTGGGTAGTCCCAGGGATAAGGGAGAACAGAGAAGAGTATTGCCCAAACACTTGGTTGCAGTCTCACTGCTGTTCAGGAGTTAGAGTGGGAGAAAGGATTACTCCTTCTCTGACCCATCCTTCTCCTTTGAGTCGAAGAGGTCAGGGAGAGGTTCACTCTCCTCTTCCTCTTCTCCATCAGTCACCAACAGCATGTGAGGTGATTTACATGCAGCACCCTGTGGGGTTGCCTAGGGATCTTGAGGACCACCAGGTATGTGGCCTCATACTTTCTTTCAGTCACCTCATATGGCCCATTCCAGCAGTCCTGAAGGTCCCTGGGCTCTACCGGCTCCATCACCCAAACTTTTTGACCAGATTAAAATTCCACAGTGGTAGAATCTTTGATATACCACTCCTTCATGACTTCCTGGCTGGCCTCAAGGTTACTGGATGCATGCTTCCATAACTTAGACATCTGGCTTCTGAAGGCCGGCATGTAGCTCACTACATCCTGGGGTACCATCCTGGGAGCTTGCTCCCACCCTTCATTCACCAGATTCAGAGGTCCTCTTACTGGGTGCCCATACAACAGCTCCAATGGGCTGAAACCCACTCCTCTCTATAGCACCTCTCTTTAAACGAACAACAGGCATGGTAAGAGAATATCCCACTTTTTTGTCAGGGCCTCAGGCAGACCTCTGATCATGCCTTTCGGGGTCTTGTTGAGCCTCTCAACAAGCCCATTGATATTTGTGGATGGTAAGCGGTGGAGAACCTGTATGTCAACCACACACTCCTTCCACATTGACTGCATACACGCAAATGTAAAGTTTGTGCCCCAGTCAGACTCAACTTCCTTTTGGAAACCCACTCGTGTAAAAATCCCCACCAAGGTCTTTGCCACTGCGGGTGCAGTGGTATTCCTCAGAGGGATTACCTCTGGATACCTAGTGGCATGATCCACCAGAAACAGGATGAACCTATTGCCTGATGCAGTCTGGGGATCCATAGGCCCTACAATGTTGATGCCCAACCTCTCAAAGGGGGTGCTAGCGACAGGCAAGAGACTGAGGGGGGCTTTAAGCTTCTTCCCTGTCTTTCTGCTGGCTTGGCAGGTAACACAAGTCCTACTGAACACATCTGAGGAATTATTGATCCACTGCCAATAGAAGTAGAGGACAACCCTTGCAAAGGTCTTGACTTGGCCTAGGTGTCCTGCCAGGGGAATTTCTTGAACCATCTCCAATAGAAAGACCCTGTAGCATTGGGGGACCACTAGGGCCCTTGATGTCCTATGCCCAGGACTATCCCCGGGCGGAGAACTCCGCTCTGCCAGCAGAGTTTATGGAGTTTTGCCTACTCCGCGCTCCGTTGAGAACGTGGAGTTACTGCAAAACTCCGACTCCGTAGCAGAGCCGAGTTAGCCGGCCCCTCCACCCTCCCTAATTTAATTATAACAAAAAAAGGCACTTACTTGCTGAGGTGTCTCCGGGCTGCCTCTTCCTTGCTGTGGTCTCTCTCTCCTCCTCGTCCTTGCCGTTCTCGTCCACTCAAACCCCTACGCCACAGCAGGTAAGTGCCTTTTTTTTGTTATAATTAAATTAGGGAGGGTGGAGGGGAGTGGAGCAGAGTTCCACTGAGTTTTTTCCCAACTCCGTGGAACTCCACGTAGTGGTACTCCGCCAACTCTGCCCGGGCTTACCCAGGACCCTTAGGTTCATTATACAGCAGGTTGTCCTCCCAGTGAATGTGGTGACCACCAAAAGCCTCACCTGCTGCTTGGGCTTCAGCCTGTTGCCTCATGCCCAGTAGGGTTGGGCACTCCCTTTGTGCCTTATAGAGCTCCTTCTTGGTGGGTCCTCCTTCCACATGCCATCCAGCAAGCTCAGGTAGGTCACCAGGGGATACAATGTCCTCTTCAGTGGACTCAAGGGCAGCCACCACAGGTGCCCCACCCATCTCACTGGAGATAAGTTTAGGGGTTGGTTTACCATACCTTTGCCTTTCCCCTTCTTAGCAGCTGGCTGGGCTATTATTCCAGGCTCCAGCCATTCTTGACTCCTTTCCCGGGCAGCCATGGGCCTTGTCGTGGCACAGATCCAATCAGGTAACTCTAACATCTCCACATGAGCCTTAAGATCCACTTCCTTCCAGGCAGTGTTCTCCAGGTCATAACCTGACAAACAGTCCGCAGACATGGCAGGGCTTTCTGCAACCTTCAGAAGACCTGAAACCCCCACCCACTCAAATGGAACCTGGGCCACAGGATAGTGACCCTCTCTGTTGTCAGCCACCACAACCTGGTGGAATGCATTAGAAATTACCAGCTCTGGGGAAACCAGCTGACTCCTTACCATAGTCCTATTGGTTCCTGTATCCCTCAGTCTTTTTATCTCCCCCTCCTCCTTCTGGTTGGGACCCTGACCACTCTTTTGGGAGTCCCCCTCAGATACCTTTTTGGACACTCACTCTGGTGCTGACCCAGAGGTCCGCCTCCTCAGCAAGCTTCCAGGCATCAGGAAGCTTGCTATGTAACAGGTGTTGGTGCAGCTCTGGAAAACAAGTATCAAGAATGTGCTCCTTCAAAAACAAGTTGTACAGCCCTTCATAATCATTTACTTTGGTGCCCCTTACCCAACCTGTCTGTGCTTTATGAGCATAATCCAGAAAATACACCCATGCTTGGGTAGAGAGCTTGTGTAGTTGGTCTTTTCCCCCACCTCTAGTGTAAGCAGTGTGTCCCTCCCCAACGTGGGCATGTTCCACCAAAGACTACCACCCCAGAACACCTCTGGGGCCCTGTGCACTTTCAAAGCCACTTCATAGGCTGCCAACCACTTATCTATGTCATCCCCCACATTGTAACTGGGCACCATATCTTTTGGGATATGGAATCTGGACTCATGTGCAGACACTGCAGGTATGCTGCCACCAATATTTCTGTTGCTGGACCCCACTTGGAAGGCTCTAATATCCAGCTTTCTGAGGCTTATATCATGGTCCATCTTCCTTTCCTCTATGGCTAGCCTCTTCCCCTCAAGAGCTTGCTACTTCTCCAGCTTAGCAAGGGCAAGGGTCTGCTCCTTGTCCTCCTCCATCTTAGCAAGCTCTAGCCTTAGTTCCTCCCTCCTGTCCACCAGCTCCTCTGAGGACAGGCTCTTTGAAGACACACTGTTGCCTGCTCTACAGTGGACTGCCAGTCCTGGGAGGAAATTGCTCCTCCCCTCCGTAGCTGCATGTCAAGACCCTCTGTAGGGTCCTGCTCTGATCTTTCCTCAGACCCTTCTCCTTCTGGGTGAGACTCTGCCCATGCTCTGAAGGCTTTCTGAATGTCTGCCTTCTTGGCACTTTCCTTGTGGAATGAATTAATTTCAGCGCCAAGAAACCGTCTGGTGTATATGCCCTCTATAAATATTTTTAACATAACATAACAATGAAAGAATGGATGAATGAATGAATGAAGTTACTTATAAATCGCAACGATTTACCAGGAGTGTCTTGG
Organism: Calotriton arnoldi; assembly: GCA_963921515.1. Lineage (NCBI taxonomy): Eukaryota > Metazoa > Chordata > Amphibia > Caudata > Salamandridae > Calotriton > Calotriton arnoldi. The sequence continues at coordinate 84,132 of CAWUFW010021596.1, forward strand.
CACTCCTCTTTCTCCTGGCAAAACCCCTTGAGCTGAGCCACTATGTATGCTTCCAGGTTAGCCAGCTCGAATTCCATCTTGCAGGCAGGACCACAGATGTTGCAGAGAAAAATGGGACTTAGGCAAAAGAACTTGGGGAAAAAAACAAAAAGATGTCAGAACAGGGAGAATTGAAAAAGGCTCAAATTGGTCTCAGTATAGAGTTGCAGTGATCAATGAATTACTATATGGTATTGCGCATACACAAGTCCTATCCTCACAGCTCATCACCAATGTTAGACATGGGATTCCTAGTTGGTTGAGGTATGTACCCAGGCAGGAACCACCACTCTAGTCAGGGTAAGCTACATACATGATAAGATAACCTGTGCTCACCCTCTGGTAGCTTGGCACAGAGCAGTCAGGCTTATTTACAAAGGCAATGTGTAAAGTATTTGTGCAACACACACGCACACACACACACACAGAGTAACACAATGAATACACCCCAAACAGACTTCACAAAGGTTGGAAAAAAAAAGTCAATATGTATCTGAGCAAAATAAGACCAAAACAACAAAAATCCAATCAATAGAAGTTGAGATTTGTTTTTTTTATGGATGAAATGCAAAAATGTGCTTACAAGTCACTAGCAGTCAAAAGGTTACTTGACGTTGTGTGGGACCGGTGGACATCCAAAGATCAGGTCGACCCCGATTGATGGCAGGCTGGCTCCAGGACCCATACAGGTCCTGCTGAAGAAATACCTTGGATGGAGCTTTTGTCGACATCAAGAGTCTACTGCGTCATTGTCGAGCTGTGTAAAGTGGATCCTGCATCGGTGTTGAGCTACATTGAAGTGAATGCAATGCAATGTTGTCGAGCAGTGCAGAGTGTCGTTGTTGAGCTGCGCAGGCTGCGGATCCGTTTTTGTTGGGCCACCCCTGCGTCAAAGGGCGATGAGGCGCAATACCTCAGGCATTCGATGCAATGCGTCGGGTTTCGACGAAAACAGCTGCAGAACCCACTTCTGACGCCCAGAGCTTGGAGGGGGCACCTAAAGCAAGGGTAGGACTCACAGAAGGCAGAATCCAGCAGCAGCAGAGTTGTAGGAAGTCTTTTGTGTCCCTGAGACTTCAAAAAACAGGAGGCAAGCCAGCAATCCAGCAGAGTCAGGGAGCAGCAGGCAGCAAGCAGGGCAGCAAGCAGAAAACAGTCCAGTTGAGTCCTTTAAGCAGCACAGCAGTCCTTCTGACAGAGGTTCAGTTCAAGATCCAGAAGTGCTTGATTTTAGGGGGTCAGAGACCCAGTACTTATACCCAAAGGTGCCTTTGATTTGGGGGTGAGTTCAAAAGAACTCTCTGGAGTGCACATGGATTCCTTTCAACCAAGTTCTCCCTGTCAGACTAAACCTGGGGGGGGGGGGGTAAATCATTGCTTTGTGTGCAGACAGAACACTACCTATTGAAGTGTATGTGTCAGCCTCTCTCATTCCTCCCTGCCCAAGAAGACCCATCAGACTGCAGATGAGTCTTATCATCCTGTATTTGTGGCTGTCTGGAAGGAATGCACAAAGTTTAGCTGTCACCCAACTCAGACGTATATTGGAGACAGGCTGTCAGGCAGAAAGAGCAGTAAGTACAGAGAAATGTCCACTTTCTAAAAGTTACATTTCTAAAACAGTAATGTTAAATCCAACTTCACAAGAAAGGAGAATTTATCATTACCATTCCAAACATATGAAACATGAAAAAGCTACTCCTCTCTGATCAGGAATTTCAGCTCATAAGTGTATTAAGGAATTCCCAGTGTTGGCCCATGAAAGAAAATAGGCTGTTTGTCACTACCAGGACATGTAAAACATAAAGGTATATGTCCTACTTTTTACTTACATAGCACCCTGCCTTTAGGATTACTTAGGGCCTACCTTATGGGTGACCTATATGTAAAAAAGGGGAGTTTAAGGCTTGGCGAGTAGTTTTAAATGCCAAGTCGAAGTGGCAGCAAACTGCACACACAGGCACTGCAGTGGCACACCTGAGACTAGTTTGAAAGGCTACTTCTGTGGGTGGCACAATCAGGGCTACAGCCCACTAGTAGCATTTGAAGTAGAGGCCCTGAGTATATGGTATGCCACTGAAGAAGGGACTTACCAGTACAACAAATATGCCAATCAGGTATACACCAATGTCATTATGTTTAGGGGAGAGCACATGTACTTTAGCACTGGTTAGCAGTACTAAGGCCAACAAAAAGAATCAGCAAAAATGAGAGGCTAAAAGCAAAATGTTGGGGGAAAGACCACCCTAAGAATGACAGGTCTAACATAAGACAAAAGGACTTTTTAACTTATTTTATTGGTGCCTGCATTAAAAAAAAGCTGCTCACATTCAGGTTGATCACGTTGTTGCTGTGTCTCAGTTGCGTTGTTCTCATGCTCCTACGATAGGTTTTTTTCCGCAAATGGACGATATGTGTATGTGAGGTGGCATAATGGTGTTATCTTGGATGCTTTTAAATAATTTTCAAAATGCACAATTCCCGAGATTATACCAAATTACAGTGCTGCAACAACAATTACACCCAGGTCCCGTCATTTGTTCATTGTGTGCCTGAAAGAATCACTAACCGTAAGTTAGAGCATGGGTCTTGCAAACATTTTCACAGGGAGCAAAAAGTTTGGTCTGTGGTGTGATGGAGGGGCCGCATGTTGGCAGTCGGGGGGTATGCAAGGTAGGCATCGGGACACGAACCATGTACATATAGTGGGTGAATTGCTCAATGTGAAACCAGAAAACCTAGGCTCAATCCTGGCTTCCCCACTTGACCAAATTGTGTGATCCCAGGCAATTGTTTCATTTCACTTTTCATCTTTTCATTATCACATTTAAGAGGACCTAGAAATACATGGCTCCGGGATGTGCACTACAGAAAACCTCTTGTGTTTGACTTATTGAACTGTACTGTTGTCCATGTATAAAAGCAACTCAGGCCACACAGGGGGTGCACATACCAACTGACTTGCCTCTTAGTTCTCTATTGGCATTGTTGTTAGGGTGGAGGGAAGGAACCATGGATATTTCTACATTTATGTTTGAAACTTATCACTTTAAAAAATACGTCTCAATGCCCTGATATAATTTGATGTACTAAGGTGAAACGCTTCAGCGTGTTAATGAAATACACTTTTTGAATTTTGAAGAGACTATCATATTATTTCACATTTGTTGCAAGATGTCTTTTAAAATGAAGATGTTCCGAAAGTTAAGTGGCGCAGGGCACCTTAGTTACTTCCTTTCTTTAACTTCAGTTAACCTGTAAATAAATGAGTGCATGTTTGTTTAACACATTTCTGAACGTTAATGCTGAGTCACGTAATCAGTAGCCCAGTGCTGCTGTTGACCTGGGGGCCACATGTAAAGCTCAGGAGGGCCACATGCGGCCCATGGGCCGTACTTTGGGGCTTATTTACAAGGCCCCTGCGCCACTTTTGCGTCACTTTTCCCATGTTAAAAATGACGCAAAAGTGGCGCAAGGGACTTGTAAATCTACCCCCTTGAGTGTTAGTGCAGTTAAAGAATACAGTGGGTGACTGAACAAGAGGGTGGAGGATGGGCTTCATCTCTATGTATCTACAGAGAGCCTGTATATCAAGTTTGTCTTGTCTGCTAAGTTGTATTGAGTTCTTAAAAGATGGGCATTAGTGCATATGGTGGGAATATTTCCAGTGCTAGCCGTGCATTCCTAATGTACAATAGTCATGTTCGCGAGAGAGGTAGACTGTGCATACTTGCTGGCGAAATGACACACACACAGGTTAGTGGTAGCAATTACTTGGATACTTGAGTGCATCGTGTGAAGTTTTTCGTCTTTAGTGTGGTGGTTGTCTGTTTGACAATGTTTGCTCTTTTTTGTGTATATCAGAGTGCAGTTCGCCAACTTTGGGTCCAATATGATTAAGAATGTTACATGTGGGGGCAGGGATAGCTGTGTATGGGGTGAAAGAACACTGCTTGAAACTGGATACAGATTAACATAAAATCGAACCTTAAAAGTCAGTAACACTTGCCTGAACAATAATCATCGAAATAGCATAAATGCATCAAATACCGAAGCAACATGAAATACTAACCACTGTGATACTCAACACACAATTGTATAACCCAAACAACACAAACATGCACACGACCATTAGCAACAATTACGGACAGCAAAGCATCCTGTAAGAGTTGACTGAACATCAACCTTCTGAGCATGTTTCCTCAAACATGGAACATTTCAGTGAAAATGTAAAAAAAGATGGCATTTCACCCGTTATTCTTCGGCTATCACGAAGAGAAACACGTTTGTCCTTTACTATTGTCTTATGTCAGGCTCCTGCTACTGCAAGAAAGCTGTGAGCTGCCACTCTGATGTCTTCAATCTGGTCACTGTAATTTAAAGCAAGAAAACTCCAATGTACCAGGGCGGTTTATCAAAGATCTCCCACAGAGAGAAGCTGGGTTTGATCTAGTGGGAGGGAAGAGAAGAATATTTCAAAACAATGTTATATAAAATTCGCTTCTCGTTCTCCCTGAAAGGCATGCGGTGCGCAGGCCCTTTACTATTGCTCTCTCTGCGCTGATTCAGATGTCCCCTTGTTTTCTTTATTCCCCCCTACCTGTTTTCCTATCCTATATATGTCTTTTAAATTCACTTTGTTTGAGTTTTATTTCCCATCATTAATTTCGAGCGTTCTAATGCTTTGTCTTCCCTGTAGCTCTTTTTCTTTTCACAGCTTCAAATTCACAACATCAACTGTTAGTTTCGATTATTCGAAGAAAGAGTCTTCTTTTGTTTCACCTCACTACAATTCTGGCCTCGTAGCATCTTTCTGGCACATACACAGGCTGTGGAGGGATGAAGGCTGTGGACGGAAGCTGTAATTACCGAGTCACTTCCGGTTCCTCATCACTTGGATAACCATTCCATGGATGGCCTACACCATGATTCTGGATGCCTGGGTTCCTTTGGTCCACTGCAGATGCATAAAGCAGATCCTCGGGAACGCCTGGAGGTCCCTTGTGTCCAGGGATTTGACCTTTCACCATTGTCTGGCAACTGTTCTTCTACTGCTCACATTTAAAAAATATATTTTTCTCGTTGCTTATGCTTTCTATATGAGAGTGCATGTGTTTTCCAGCTCTCTCCCTGATGTGCTTCTACCCTGCAGTCTCTGTTGCTGTCTCCCTCATGTTGCAAGCTCTCTCTCTCGTCTTAATCCCATGCCAGACTTCCTTTCACCCCTATGCTCCATATTGCTTTCTCGCTTGTGTGCGTCTCGCCCATCCTGTTTTTGCTCTCTCTGCTATGCTGCTTTTCCCCTTCCATCTGCCCACTCACTGTTGTTTCGTTTGCTCACTCCTCCATTGCTTCCACACCCAGAAGCATTTTGCTTGGGTGGGGAGAACCACAGCAAATTTACTCCGACTTCTGTTCCTTAAAAAAAGAGCAGTAGCTCTACTTCTTTTTTTTTTTTCAATTTACTGATCCAACCAACTCAGATTGGTAAGTAAAAAAAGTCCCATGTCATTTTGTAGGCTCGCCTGCAAAATGAGGCATGTGTGCACACAGAAAATGACATGGCTGCTGTGGCCATGTCATTGCATGCTTTATAATCTTTTTTTTACTTTTGACCTTGCTGTTTATCAAATTGTGGCAATGCTTGTTAGGTTTTAATTAATTGTAGGCCTCACGAGTTGACCTGGGTGGTTCATGCTACAAAAATACTGACTTTGTATTGAGTGTCTATTCTGTGAGGAAACCTGCAGGACAGCGCATAGGCTTGAGACCCTGTCAAAGTGAACCCATTTTTTTTTTTAAACAAACTTTATTAATTTTGACAGATGTTACATGGGGGCATTATGCCATCCCGCTGTTGAGCAGTATCATAATCATTAGTCAGCTCAAAGTACAATTAAAACCACAAGTGTCATATATAACCCTGGGCGTAGTTCGCGTAGTAGCGCTACGCGTAGCTACGCGAAGTGCACTTCGCACTACGTGAGCTACGCGTAGCACTACGCGAACTGCTAAGTGCGGTAGGAAATGCTGTTCGCAATGATTGCACAGTGCCGGATGCTTGTCCGCACTGTGCAATCATTGCAAACGGCATCTTGCACAGTGCAAGCGGTCGTTTTCTGCCGCTCGAGTAGATTTGTACTCGAGCGGCAGTTTTCTCAACGCGGACTGGTAGTTTCTCATCGCGAGCGGTCGCGAGCATACGCGACCACTCGCAATGAGAAACCTGACCTCCCCGCGTTGAGAATCTCGCCGGGAGGTTTATTTTCCACGCTCGCGATCGGCAACTTGATGTTGCTGATCGCGAACGAGGAAAAAGTCTCGCCGGGATGTCATTTTGCTCGCTTGCGGTCGCCAACTTGACGTTGAGGACCGCGAGCAAGCAAAAAATGCCCGCTATGCGTTTTTGCACTGTGCTACGTGCAATTCGCGTAGCGTGTAGTTGCGCAAACTATGCAAACTATGCGAGCGTAGCGTAGTTTTCCGCCCAGGCCTAGTCATATATAACAATGAGCAGTCGGTGTATTCCGGTGGCTCAGTGGTGACGCACAGTGCTATTCCCTTGCGGGAATGCAGTCCCAGGTATAGAACTCCCTTCCCACAACTACCCTCCCCCCTGTACCCTCCCATCCCCCCCCCCAGGCGTGTCACGTACCGTCTAGACATTAATCTATAGTAGTGCAGGTCTTTAGTGTGTGTGCTGGTGTGATCTGGGTAGCGCCATAGGGGATCCCAATCCTACCAGGCTGCAGGGCGTCGTTCCTGGTGTCCGCTCACTGGTCTCCAAGTTGCCCACAGCTGTTTATAACTTAGCCTAGTACCTCTGGGGAGGCTCTTACCCCGTCCTCGTCCTCATTGTTCGTGGGAGATTTAAGTTCTGCAACTAGCCTTTCCCAAGCTCTTGCCGCCTCTAGCGCCCTCTTGCTTCCTGTCCTGTTAGCTATCTGCAGCCGGAGTACACCTTCACACTCAGCCCATTTGAGTAGCTCTGCTTTCCACCTTGTGACACTTGGGCCCTTCTTCGCCTTCCAGTGCATGGTGATATCCCGCTTTGCTAAAAGCAGCCCCATATCTCCTGTCAAAGTGAACCCATGCTAATTCCACAGGCATTGTTTATCTGTGTGCATGGGATCCATGCAGGTGAGTAGAATAGACACCAAGGTGGTCTTTCTTCTATGAGACTCAAAACTGCAGCTCTGAAGCTTCTAAATTGTCACTCAAGAGCCATAGAGGCCCGACCTATGTCATGCTAGTTTAAGATAGGCCTCTGCCACAATTTTGAGTTGACTAGATTCTGAAATAGTTGAAGAGCTTGAGCAGTGGTATTTTACCAGCTTAGGCAGTGGTAAATGGTTGTTGGTCCCTATAACTTCAAAGTAATGTGGCACATATCTTGATAGCTCAAAAATAAAAAACACCCAACGCAGTACAATGACGAAATAAGAATGCAACATAAACATAACAGGTGCACAACACAACAAAACAGTCACAAGAGAAATTAGCATAACAGCCATACTACAACACAACAGCAGTTCAATACAATAATCCAGCACAGAAAGCAATGCAATGCATCGCCTTTACAACAAAACACAACATAACAAATATGCACAAACATTCTAGTCACACATTACCACCTCCAAAAATCTGCTTTCAAAATACGGGGGCAAAAGCGGATTGCACCAAGCACTGTCTTTTTTACTGTCAAGGACATGTATTAGCACCACTCAAAAATGTTTTGTGAGCCCAATGCCTTAAGTTAGTACTTCCAGTGATCCACATTTGTTCTTTCTATTGATTTGCTCTAGCATGATAGGCCTATCTGGTATTCATAGGAGTGGGCTGATAAGATGGATCGATGATCTTCAATGCCTAGAAAAGGATTCCATAATGCTTTTTTTAATCACACCTCACTTCTTTGTACCATTCTGCAACTAGGAAAAATCTTAACACCGGACCTAAGCAGATCAATTATCACATAGGGCATTCTACAAGAACGTGTGTACTCTGAGATCAAGACTGAGTTTTGTAAGCCTGATACCTTGTTGCTGCTTCATGTGGGCCAGTAATACAGGGCCTGTAATTCACATCGGCATCTCAGGTGGAGTAGGAGGGTCCTGAGCGCTTATAGCGCAGTAAGCACTCCTGCAGCACAGAAACACCAGATACATTGCTGCTGCTTCTTGAGGGCCAGTACTACAGAGCCTGTAATCCACATCGGTCTCTAAGGTGGAGGAACAGAGCTCTGAGCGCTTATAGTATGGTAAGCACACTGCAATGCCGGACGACCCTGGGTTGTGCCCTGGCACAGACTGGGCCAAGACCGGGACCATCTGTTTTCATCAGTTGTCGGAGGAGACCGAGCTGGGCAACCCCGTTTAAAGTTTCTTTTCAAGATGGAACAGCACAAAAATGCAGGTATTGCCAGTGTGGGTGCAACAACTCTGAGGGCTCCAATATAGACAGTCTTTTAGAGTGTGCTGCAGATGTTGCGCTTAGTTAATGCCACCACTCCATCAACAGCGTTATCTACACATGTACTACTTATAGATCGTTCTCTGTTGTCCAGTCAACAATCAAACACCTCCTGTGTTGGATAGTTCTTCAAACACTGCCTCTGTTGTTAACAGCTCTCCCTCCCAATGTGCCTGGAAGAAAAATCACGTCTCTTGAAAAAAACTGGCAAATCTGTTAATACTCTCACGGAAATGGCCTTAGATTATTCTCTACAGTAGGCCTACGTTAGAAATTAGGTGTTGTGATAGAAAGATCGCTGCAGCCCCTTGTATAGTGGGTAGAGCATATTTTGCTGTGCCCGGAGAAGGTGCACTGCCCAACAACTCTTCCTTTCTGCCCTAGTCTCCGTCTTCCCCTCCAAGCTTGCTTACTGTCCCGTCTTTCACACCATCAAACGCAATTTTACAGCGCTCGCAGCAAATGTATCTTCTACTGTGGGAATAAACTCTGATTAGATCGGCCCTAGGTTGAACGGCAATACTTGTCCCCTAGTTGTTCTGTCGTCTATAACACCACTGTATGGCTTGAGCCAACTTCCTCTCAGACCCTGCTACCTGCTACTAACTGTGGAATACCACCAGAGACAGTGTCTAATTCTTACAGGACTGTTTACCACCAGCTTTTCCTTTTGTGGTTATTCTCGCGAATGTTCATGTTCTGTGCTCAAGATGCATGCGGTAGGTAAGATGGTGACCAACTAAAAAACAAGCATTGGCATAGCCAATAGGTCTCGCCTTTGGGACCTTATAAGTATTTAGTTATGCAGCACAATATCCTTGGTGCAACAACATTAACTGTTGCATGGCTAAACACTTATAAGGTCCTGAAGGCGAGACCTATTGGCTATGCCAATGCTTGTTTTCTGTAGTTTTAGATAGCGCGAACTCGACCCTAATGTATTGAAGCGCTTTACATTAGCACCAATTATATTACACAAGGGCATATTCGTTGTTGGTAGGCGCGGGGACATGAAGTGATTTGCCCAGAATCACAGTATGTTGAGCGGGCGCCAAGACTGGAACCTGCTTCTCCAACTAAAAAGTCGGCAGCTCTGGCCGTTACGCCACATCCTCTCCCCTCATGGGAGGAATAGCGCTTATACCGACAAAATGACACTTCGAAGCACCGAGAGGCAGCAGGTGTTGAAGGAGGGAACATGACAGGGAACGAGGAGACGGAGGAGCAAGGAATGGACTGTAGAAGTTAGAAGCGGAGGGAAGAAAAAACGGAAAAGGGAAGAATGGAACAGGAGAAAGAAGAGGGAGAAGAAAGAGAAGGAAGGAACTGTTGATGGGGAAAGGGGTATGTGAGAGTGAAAACGGGAGAATGTGAGACGAAAAGAGAGACCAGGACATGCATAAAGGGAATGGGAGGCACAGGAGAGAGGAAAGGAGGGAATGTTAGAGCCAAGGAGGGAGGACAGAAGGCATGAGGGATCAAGAGAGACTAGGGAGGAACAGAAGATAAAGCAATGGACAAAAGATGCAAGATGGAATAGGACAGGCAAGGAGGGAACAGAATGGAAAGAGAGAACAGTGGCGGAACAGAGGAACGAGAGAACAAAAGGAATGACCAGTAGAGGAAATAAAGGAGGAGGAAATAGGATAGTCAGGGACTGAGGACAGGGAAGGAATTAACTGGAGTGGGAAAGATGGTGGGAGGGTAGAAGGAAACAGGAGAGGGATTAATGGAAAAGATGAGGGGGCTGGGGAACCGGAGAGAAGGAGGAGGGATCAGGAAAGAGGGTAGGAGGGAAGAGGATTGGTATGGTCATGGCAGATGGGAGGGAATAGGAAACATAATGGAAGTATGCGTGAAGGAGGGAACATAAAACAGAAGGAGGGAGATAAACGAGGGAACAAGTGAGCGAGGGAGGGCAAAATTATCCAAATCTGGTGTTCAGGTGAATGATTACTTTTCTAGGCATTGCCCATCCTTTAGATGTGGTAACGTGTTTTCATGCTGTCGTGTTTTTATTGCCACCTAACACAGCAAGGAAGGTACGCCTTACTTTTGTGAAGGAGGGACACCGCTTTCTTCTTTAAAGTGCTTTATTAGATAAGGAGTAACAACCCCTAACAGCCGACCATCCAGAGCAACCTCCGCCTCCGTCTCCTGGACTCCAACATGCCAGGATTCCAGTAGTGGAAGCATGCAGTTGCTAGGATGCAGCTGTCACGAGGAACATGACAAAAGCAATAGAACACAACATATCCTCTTCCCTTAACAAATCAAAATAAAGCTGAGGAGAATGTTATAACTAATTACAAATGTAATCTTTAAATTTCTTAGGCGGTATTTTAGAACGAGCACTAGGCTCTCTGTTAGGAACATTGGTTTCTCTGATTGGAATATCATTGAACTCATCTCTATCAATAGATCTGGACTTAACCTGTTTCGGTTTCAACCACTCACGAACCTCAGTTTCACTACATTTGGCAACACGATTGGCATTCCACCACTTCCCATCAGAAAGTTTCAGAAGGTCACCCCTGATTAAATAAAATCTTCTTAGGATCAGACAGTTTGGAACTACCTTTACAATGAATGGTTCCTATTTGTACTCTTACATACATACCCAACTCAAACATCCTCGGTTTTTTGATTAACTTATCATTGTGTCTCCGCTCGTACGAACTTTGGTAATTTTCCACTTTTGTTTTTATGGCACTTTCATTGACTAATTTCTTTCCACTTCTCCCCATCCACGCAGGAACTGTTATGGAACATGGAACTCTACCTTTCAGTAAACAAAATGGTGTTTCCCCCGTTACAGAATGTGTGAGTAGTTCTGTAATTCCACAGCATTTTTTTTACAAGACTCTTCCAACAAACATTGCTATGTACAGCCATCTGGATGCACTCACCTAGGACACGGTTGAAGCGCTCAATCAAACCATTTCCTCTTGGATGATAGACAGGAGTCTTAAGTTGTTTGATGCCCCATTTTCTAAGAAATTCTCCAAACTCATTAGATACAAATTGGGGGCCATTATCAGACAGAATTTCTGCGGGACATCCTTCTCTACGAAAAATTTCTTCACAAAAATCAATTACACTGCTGGTTTTTACTTCACGCACAAAAGTGACCTCAGGCCATTTTGAGAAGTAGTCCATTAATACAATTGCATACTTACAACCAACACCTAAAATCTCGAAAGGACCGCATATATCTATAGCCACTCTTTCCCATGCATGCCCTGGCCATTTCACATGATGAATGGGAGTTTCCTGTACTACATGAGCTTTGTCACTGCGTGAACATGCTACACATTCTCTTACAAATCTCTCGATTTGCCTGTCCATACCCAGCCACCAGAAATCATCTCTAGCTTTTCTCTTCATGCTGGTCATACCACCATGGCCCTCGTGTAATAGTTCTATTAATCTGGGTCTCATGGTGACAGGAACGACTAGCTTGTCATTTCTCCTCAAAATTCCCTTCACTACAGATAATTCGCTCCACACTTCCTTATATTGCAACATGTCGTCATGTAGTTTCCATCCTTCATTCATAGGTAAACATTCCATGACCTTCTTCATCACAACATCATCCAAAATGGCTTGCTTCCAATCGGATTCATCAATGGCCTGACATACATCAACTAAATTTGCCACTACCCAATCGTCAAACTCTGAATTATGATCCTCACTGTCTAATTTGACCACTGGACGACGTGACAAACAATCAGCATTTATGTTTCTCACACCAGGAACATACTTCAGAGTGAAATTAAATTCTTGTAAACGGTATATCCATTTAGCAATGCGTGGTGTGGCTCTGCCTGCACCCGCTGTGGAAAAAATGTCTATTAGGGGTTTGTGGTCTGTGTGTAATTCAAAATTAATTCCCCACACAAAATTTCGGAAGTGTTGCACACCCCACCAACACGTTAACGCTTCCTTTTCTATGGTGGAGTATGTGCTTTCAGCTCCCTTGAGTGTGCGTGATGCGAAGGCTACCACTCTTTCTTTACCATCATGTATTTGCATTAATACCGCTCCCAATCCGTACCCACTGGCATCAGTAACGATAATGCACTTATCCTTGGGATTGAAAGGCTTCAAAGCAGTAGCTTTTGCAACAGCTACCTTCACCTCATCGAAAGCACGTTGACAATTGTCAGACCATATAAAAGTCACATTCTTCTTCATCAGTTCATGCAGAGGGAACACACAGTGCGAAAAATTATGAATGAACCTCGAGTAATACTCGGCGAGTCCTAGAAATGACCTTAATTGATCTTTACCTTGTGGTATAGGAGCTTTCTCTAAGTCCTCCACTAATTTGAGCTTGGGTTTAATACCTTCTTGAGATAATGTGTGCCCAAGGTAATCCACTTCTGATTGACAACATTTACACTTCTGTAAACTAATAGTTAGGCCAGCATGTTCAAGTTTGTCAAGCACAATTCTTAGCAACTTGTCGTGCTCAAATTTATCCTTTCCCCACACCAAAATATCGTCTTGGAAAACCAACACTTTTGGGATGTCCTTCAAGACTCCTTGAATAACCCTTTGGAAAACTGCTGAGGCAGAAGCCAAACCGAAGGGCATTCGAACAAACTGAAATGCACCTTCCGGAGTTATGAAGGATGTCAAATGTTTGGATTCAGGTTGTAATAAAATTTGATGATACGCACTTGACAAATCTAGAGTGGAAAAGAACCTGCCATTGTCAATTCCAGCCAGCATATCATTGATATGAGGCAAGGGATAACGATCTACCCAAATGCATTCGTTCAAATCTCTTAAGTCCACACACATACGGATACTGCCATTGGGTTTGCGTGCGATAACAATCGGACTCAACCACTCTGATGCTTCAATTGGTTCTATGATGCCTTCTTTGCATAACCTTTTCAATTCTTCTTTGAGCGGTCCCCTCAGTGCTAAAGGTACATTCCGCACTTTGTGTACTTTTGGAATGGTACCTTCCTTAAGAATTATGCGATGTCTGAACTTTTTCAGACAACCTAATTCCTTTTAAAGAGATTAGGAAACTTGGACACCCATTCGTTCCCTTCATGTGATTCAGTTAAAAGTACTTGAGCAGGATGGTTAGGATTGAGTATAATGTTTAAAGCTCTTTGTTCTCTCCATCCTAATAATGACTTGCCCTTCTCTACTACATATAATTTGGCAATAGTTTCCCTATCTTGAAACTTGATTTTGGATGTAAAATAACCCAGAACAGGTAGTTTTTGCCCGCAGTACCCAACTGGATTCACATCTGCAATTAGTAGGTTTTTAGAACCCAAATTTACCCAATTCTGCTTGTCAATCAGGGTAAAAGGGGAACATGAATCCGCCCACATTGGTACAATCTATCATCTATAAAAATGTTGCACTTCGGAGGGTTGTACGAGTCACAGTCGTTAATTACTAATACTTCAATGTCACTTTCACTAGAATTGACTGTAAAATCCTCTCTAATAGCATTTACGACTGGTTTAGAACGAGACATGTCAGATGCCTTACAAACCCTTGAAAAGTGACCAATTCTTTTGCATTTGTAACACCTACTTTTAGATGCAGGACAATGAATAGCATCAGAAGAATGTCTGTTGCTTCCCCACCTGTAACATAACTTTCTAGCATTAATAAACTGTTTTTTTTTTTCACTATTGATTTCTTCTGTTCCACCACCCTTCTTATTATTTGTACTCACTTCACATACTTTAGAAGTATTCAACTCAACAGAGGATTCAATACATGTTAACTCCTTAACATACTGTGAAGTGTTCTCAATACGTTTGGCTATTTGGATAGCTGTATCTAAGGTGGGGTCCATTAAATCTAACAATTTTTCTTGAACTTTCCTGTTATTTGTAGCATTTATCAATTGATCTCTAATAATCTCATCACGAAGATCTTTAAATCTGCACGTAGTCGCTAATCTTCTCAACGCTGCAACATACTGTTCAATCTTTTCTCCTTGTAACTGTTTGCGAGAAAAGAACTTGTGTCTCTCCACAACTATGCTTAATTTCTTTCCATAGTTCTCCTCCAACATAGCCATGGCTATCTCATATACATCTTCATCAATAACGTCGTCATCAGTAGCATTTCTCACAGCCGTTTGAGGTTTAGGGAGGGTTTTTAATACTTTCCTACCCTCTATGCCCAAATGATGTTTCAAAATTGCCAATTTTCTATTGGCAACATAAACTTCCCCTCCAATAGCCTCCAGGTATGTAGAAAAGGACTCCTTCCAATCCTCCCAGTCCATGCAAGTGGCACCTGGATCTTGTAAAAATGTGGGGGGAGGGGCAATGACTTGGTTGGTCATCGTTGTCTAGAATGAGTTCCAGTTGTAAAGGAAAGCAACATTTTTTATTTTTTTATTTTTTTGAAGCTAGACTAAACCTCCCACTAAATAAGGTGTAAATGACAAATTAGTAACAACAAAGGTGTAGTAAGGCAGCGCCTCGGTAAGTGTGCAGATCTTCTCCCTGCTACTCTCACCAGTCTTCTCTCAGGAGCCCTCTACTGCTCACTCACACTGGTCTTCTCTCAGGAGCCCTCTACTTCGCCCTTCTCCGGTCCCTCTCTATCACTTTCTCAAGGTAGGAGTGTACCTGTATGGATGTCCACTGTTTGCCTAACAGTTATCCTTGTTGTGCAGGAGGTATGCTCACCACCGACGTCTTCCGTAGTCTTGCGCGAGTCGAGCTCTCTTCTTTACGTGGAAAGCTGATTTTCGGCGTTATCTGGCATTATCGCACCAAGATGGCGGCACGCATAACGTGACCTTAGGAGCACGTCACGCAACGTCAGGTCACGCAGCGTTGACCGCGTCAGCTGCAGAAGAAGGAACGCCTGGAAGAGATGTCAGGACAAAGGACTCACCAGCAGAGTGACGTGACACTGCGATGGTTCAAATGGCGCTTTCAACGCTCGTGCGCACCGCGGCAGAAGGAGAACCGTTGGCAGTGAGTACAGTTATTGCCAAACTTACGATGTAGTACTCGTTTTAAGGAATTCCGATCCTCTCAGCACCGTACGCACGCTGTTAGGGGTCTTCGGTACTCGAGATATGTAGTACCCAGCAAATCCAACGCTGTTCCAGCACAGAATAAAGATGGTCCACTTTTCTTCTAAAGAGTGTGTCCTTCACAGGGTGCATCCCATCCTCGTCGCCATTTTTGTGAAGGAGGGACACCGCTTTCTTCTTTAAAGTGCTTTATTAGATAAGGAGTAACAACCCCTAACAGCCGACCATCCAGAGCAACCTCCGCCTCCGTCTCCTGGACTCCAACATGCCAGGATTCCAGTAGTGGAAGCATGCAGTTGCTAGGATGCAGCTGTCACGAGGAACATGACAAAAGCAATAAAACACAACACTTACATGCAGAGCCAGTGGCATAAAATCTGTAGTGAAAGAGACCCTTTCCAAAGCTGCATCCTGCACGCTGCTTAGTAAAGCAGTCACGGGCTCTTCTACTGAAATATGGCTGCAGTTCGGAGATCCAGAAACGGCTCAACTACCTTTGGGTCGAGTTCGAGCACTATAAAACCGCAAAAAAAAATGTCAGGAGGGCTCGCCTGCCATGGGGTAATTTGTCAGTTATGATAGTAATCTAATCTTTGAAGGTGTTGTTATAGTTTCAGATAAATGGGGGTGGGGAGGAAGTAGTCGGTACGAGAATTATGAATGAGCGCACTGCCCATGAGGCTTTGATAACGCATACTTTGAGGCTTTGATAACGCTTTCCATTCATTCATTTATGAGTGCGCACAAGGCACGTTGCATGTTTTTGACAGGAAATTCCAAAGATGTCAACTTATATTCAATTATAAAACACGCCAAGAGGGCCGTGATTTTGAAATCTAATGTTGTATACCCAAACTTTCACAAAATAATTAATCAACGTTATGATACAATTACCAAGGTAATAGTGCAGCTGTGACCGAGAAGTTCTGAGGGGAAAGGTGACCTTCCCGCCATTCGGATAAAGCATGCTCCAATATAACCATGTTTGACTGCTCGTTTGAATCTTAATTACAATACTGGGCTAAAAAAAAAACAGACATTAGCAGGGACACTAACTCTTTGGAATTTCCCTGAGTGTTTACTTTCTATGACGCACACTCATGCTCGAGGCATCCTTGCAGAAAACGCCTTTACTGCCGACTTGAGTGTCAACCCCAAGTTTCCCCAAGGGCCCCTCGCACGCCAGGGTGGAGGGCAGTGTTTGTTGAGAGTCGGTTTTCACCTACGTGAGAGATCCGGGTGGTAAGAGATAGCACGGACTCCGCAGAGCCAGCTCCCATCCCTGACCGCCCCCAACCCCGGTCTGAGTGCAGCCAGAGCGTTGCAGGTAGTGGTAGGAAGGGCAACACAGCGCCTGAGACATCTTGAGGGGGCTGGGGTGCGCAATTATGTAATGGCATGTGGGAGGCACATCTTAAACTACACATCGCAGTAGTTTCTTTTTCTGAAATTATTTACTCGGTATATCACGTACCTACAAATTCCAAACAGGGCAGTCTTCGTAATTGCATTCATATAGCGCTAAATACCCCTGACGAGGCGTTGAAGCACTGGACGAGATACACCAAAGTAATTACAACTCCCTGGCAACCTCAGAAACTCTGACAGGGCTGCCAACCAGACCCTTTTTTGGTAGTTCTGCATGTCTAACTGCAGAAGCCAAACTTCAAGTCCCAGGCAGTGTTGCCAGATTTTTTCACAACTTTCAAGCCCAAAAGCAACGGAAAAGTAGCCCAAAATAGCCCAATGTTGCCACTCCATTAACTTACGTGTAGCCCGACTACAACATTCACAAATATACTTCTATTTCATGGATTATATGTTTAGTACCCACATTAATCAGATTACCTATATTTTGTACACTGAAATCAAAGTTGGTCTGTCAGGAAAACTGTCACTCACTTGATATCGCATGGTGTGGAGCAAGCTGGCCAAAAATTTTCTGGGTCCAATTTTGAGGACTGCAACTGCGGAAACGCAGAGCGATTAGAGGCACATATTAATATTTACTGCATGCAAATATGAAGTAATGAAGACCTTCAAATACTGCCTGCCTATGGGATCCACGGCTTGTAAATTCTGGGTGGAGAAGAACTACAAACAAATATTGACAAAGTCAATAGCTCTTACTTATAGCACATGCACCCTTGGCAACAGACTGCCACACACAGACACCACTGGCATACATATGGACACAAGCAACATACACCCAAGCAAACACACCTGGGCAACACATGCAGGAATAAAAGTCTTTTTTTCTTTACTTGGCTATTGCTTGATCGCAAATTCATTTCGGGAAAAACAACCAGTTCAAAGCCAGTTCTGCAAATGTGTGAAATAGAAGGTGCGCAGCTTTTATTTTGGCAATAGTGAGAGGTTATGTTTCTGTTCCACTACTCCTCTGAGGACAGATACCCTTTTGGTGCAAATGTTATTTTATTCTGTTCAGTGTTTTTGTATGGTTTAAACCTAACTTAAAAAAACATAGCCCTCAGCTGAATAGTTGCATGCGTAAAACAAATATACCAAGTCACATACATTACAAAAAAATAAAATACATACTAAAAGCCTGACCAATAAAAGAAAATGAATGATCTAATCCTAGATAAAAATTAAAGATAGAATAGCCAGAAGAACATAGTTACACCTGAATAAAGACAAGTAAAAAGCTCCTTCATGAGTTATTATGATTTTAAACTTCTTAGCAGTGTCTCATTGATTGTATGAAAGAGAAAGTACTTTTGAATAGGCATGATAGAAAAAATCTCAGCTGACTGTTTCTTGAACAGCTAAGCTATCTCTCAGGTTGGACATAGCATAGCTGGCACTCAGGGGACAGAGACCTTATAGTTTCAGAAAGGGGGGCATATTCCTTTGGTTACACCAATCTCATATGCACCCGAAGATATCAGGTATCCGAGCGCTTTACATGAGCACCAGTTTCGTTACAGATGGACACATTCATTTCCCTATTGACCTCTGACGTCGGAGCCAGGTGCACCGCACACCTGCACCCCCCAAATCACAGCACCAGCCTCAAACCGCCTGTTAGTCCCTCTTCACACAGGTAGAATCCTTTTCCTGTATGGACCTCACAACTAGTGCCCCACTCACCTGCACCTACCCACACACGCACACAATATGCCCCAACCACCTGGATATGTCCAACCAGGTAACGAGGGCCTCACTTGCCCAGGTCATCGCGGTCAAGTGACAAGCGTTGGACCAGTTATTTTTTTCTGCACCTGTCCTGACACCGATGTCCTGTCCTGACACCGATGTGGGTTGCTTCCAGGCTAAGATTTCGGCGCACAGAGCTCCACAGTCTGGATCCAGACCCCGGGAGGCCCACCTCCATGCTTGTCCAGTTTTAAGACCTGTGTTGCTCAGCCAATGCTGTGCTGGGTGCACAGTAAAGGACCGGTGCGGTTTATCTAAAGCGTAAACACTCAGATTACACGTTTCGAATGACACCTCCCGTTGGCAGATATGGGGACATTTATATAAAACAATTTGACCAGGATCACACAATGTGGTTAAATAGGACAGGGGGGAGTCTGAAATAAGATTACTTGGTACCCCCTTCCCTCTGGCCTCAAAATCAGTAGGCGTCTGCCTTCAAAATAGGCAGATTAGCTTTAAAAAGTGGGAAAACTAGTCTCATGAATCCGAGGGATATCATTTAACACTGGGGGCAGGCGTCTGCTGGACGTTGGCAGGGATCCAAGCCTGGCATCTTTGAAGTCACAATTATGCCTCAGACAGCCCTCGGCTGCCTGCCCATAAAAGTGAATTCTAAAGCACCCAGGACCTGGTGACTGGTGGCTGCTTTGTTAAACAGTGGTTTAATACCCAGCACTGCCCCCGGGCAAGACAACATCGGTACACGGCTCAGAAAATGTCAGACACCCGGCCCCTCCCCCAGAATATCAGTGTCTGGAGTGCCCTGGAAGTGGGGGTTGGAGGGTGTTGGCACCTTTTTCGGTCGGAATCCACAGTAGTAGTGTAAAGAATGCGCTGGGCCTGGACGGCTCAAAAACACATTTACACTTTTGGGCTTACAGAAAATAACCCAAACCACCCTCCCCACCTCCCCCGTCGATTAAATAATTTGAAAGAGACCCGCAAGGCTGCGAGGGTGAAGCTGGAGACTGAATACACAAAGGGGCAGATTATTAAAAAAAAAATCAGCTTATAATGCAAATGTATGTGCACCGCTTAGTGGAAATTCAATTTGGCCTGGGACACTATCTATTTAAATAAATCTCTTGCAACTGCACATCTCACTCAGCTATGCAGATTAACCTGCAGTTGCAGGAAGTGGGAGTTCCTGAGGCAATGATACTTGTGGCCTTTCACAAACTCAGAGTGCCTTCCCCACACATCTGGACCTGAAACGACTTCTATTCCAACGAGCCACCCGGAAGTGACTCGCATCAACAGCTTGAGATTCCTAACTGTTACCTGGATCAAGGAGGCGCCAAGTGCGTAAATATCCCTAGTGCCTCCTGTACTGACCTTCACAGCGGCTGATTTTATTTCTAGCTGCTTCAGGGCACTGTGTGTAAAGCAGGGACGCCTATTGGTGTGACTCGCACACTAAACACACAAATAAACTGACCTGCTCTACTTAGCATGCCCTTACGCTGGCATTAAGGGGTGGCACATGCATGCAGCACCCTATTTTTGTGGGGGCTCCGAGAAGAGAAGCTGTATTAGTGTCAGAGAAAACGTGTCTATTAGATACAGTATGCCACACTGCTATTGCTAGTTTTAAACACTACATTTGGGCATAATTCCATTCACTGTTCCTGTACATCAAAAAGACTGTTGTCGTAACACGAATCCTTGTGGAAGCCAAACATTTGGATAGATTGCTGATCCTATTTTTATCGCATCCCAACAAAGCCCAAAATAATTATGCTGCCGAATATGCCAATTAAAAATATTATATATGATACATCCATGCCAATAGGCACTAGCGGACCATAAGAAAATGAATGGCCAGAACAAAAAATGTAATTATCTCCTAGATCATAAATTAAACAATTCTAAAATGTCAA
Organism: Calotriton arnoldi; assembly: GCA_963921515.1. NCBI lineage: Eukaryota > Metazoa > Chordata > Amphibia > Caudata > Salamandridae > Calotriton > Calotriton arnoldi. The sequence goes on from CAWUFW010021596.1 coordinate 104,745, forward strand.
TAGCGGCAATGATATTTCGGCCTACAAAGAAAGGAGGAGGACCTTTTTAGGACAGACAAACCAGAAAGTTTACAACCAAACAACACATACATTGCTTTGGACGATTGCTCAAACGAAAATGTGTTTTCATTTAATGCGGCTGCATTCGCGAGGCACTTACTTCTTAGCAGTGAGGCAGACGATAAAACAAACAAATGCAGTGAATGGAAGGGCTGGGGCCGGGAGGAGCAGCTGACCGCAGGGCAGGCTGCAAGTCGAAGGCCGAGGAGCCCCACACGACACATGGCAAAAGGAGGCCTCAATCGAGGTGGTCGGGGGTCCGTAGTCACTCGCAGCAGGCAGCAACCAGCAGAGGAAGTTCAAAAGGAGGAAGCAGGGGGGGAGCCCCAAAAGATAAAGAGCAAACAGGTATGGGGGAGGTCCGGTAATGTACCTGACACGCCCACCATTGACGAAATAATCTGACCCAGGATTGGGTCAAATTAACTCTCCAAGGCAGGTCAGCACATTATTGGGGCAGGTCACAGGTCACTGCAGGTCTTGCAGGACCCTAATTGGACGAAGCTTCCCGCCGGCCAGGATATATGGCCCTTGAGGTGTTACTTGTGGGCATGCACCGCATGGGCAGACACACCTAAAACTAGGAAAGGGGTGTGACAGGGCAACCATGGGCTGCAGCGCGGCGGCGCCGCACAAAGCCTTCAATCCGCCGCACACTGGGCGGATTTTAGCCCAAATTTCGGCAGCCCGCCCAACACGATTTTTTCTCGCACAATCGGGCAAAATATCGCCCAATTGTGCGAGAAATAGCCCAATCTGGCAACACTGGTCCCAGAAGAAACGAGTGTGCCCCTTCCAACTGCCCTGAGTCACGTGCACATCTGGGCAGCGAGCGGGGCGTTGCGTGACCCGGGTCTGTGAAACTCCTCGCGTGCCAGCGCGCGGAGAGCTGCTGTGGTGCAGAGCGGGTTAACGTGTGACCCAGCGCGGGGAGGTGGCCTTGTGGCTCTTTTCATGCGTGCGTGTGTGTGTTGAGAAAGAGAAGCGTGCATGTGAGCATGAAAGGATGGGTGTGTTCGGGAGACAGAGTGATACTGTGCAGAGCAGGGCTGGGTGTCGTGGGTGCGTGACCTCGGGCTTCTGCGTGCTCTGGACACAAATCACTTTGGGAAGCAGCGCGGCTGTGATTTCTGCAGAGCATGCCTCTGAAAGTGAGGATTCAGTGAAGGGTGGGGGGAGTGCGGCCGAGAGCACAAACAGCGTTTCCCTTGCAAGAGCGAGCAGGGGCACCATCTGCAAGTTAATTACAATCAGATGTCGCCAAAGCTCGCTCCCGGAATCGCCAAACGTGCACGCGTTGCCAGTGAAAGCAATGCAATGCGTGCACGTTTTTGGCCTAAAAAGCGAATCGATTTCAAGAGGTCCCCTCCTATGCAGCGCATGCGCTGCGTAGGCAAGACCTAATAAAGAGGTGCACTGGGTGTGGAGACATTTGAATTTTTTATGCTGAAAATTTTGACCAAATTTTACTTGTTGGAAGAGTTAAGAAGATCGGTCCCTCCCTTTAAACAGTACCTGATGATTGTGTAGTGATCAACTTCAAAAAAGCGATTTATGCAAGAAACTTGCTGCATCAATGTGAGAACCGGGCGTGTATCCTTAGCTCTATTAAGGTGTTTCCTTTGCGCTTTTTCTATCATCCTCCAGCCTTGTTTCTTCCGATTATTTGTGCTCCTGGCCATGCAATTATCCCCCAAGCTGTTGATTATGATTTGCATTTGTGAAATAGATTTCAGACAGTATGGCACGATGGAATATCACAGGCATTCAATCCAAAATTAAAGTGTGTGGTTGAAGTTTATGAATCAATTGAAGTGTTAGCCTTTCAGGACACGTGACAGTTACTGGTGGTTATATCCGTTAGTCAAAGCCTGCAGTCTCTTTAAATGTAGATAGAGCTAAGTAAGGTCTTTCGACCCTGAAGTTAGCATTAAATAGAAATATCACTCCATTGTTGTTAATCACACTGGAATCCAAGTGTTTTTTGTTTAATTAAACCATGCCTTTTGTTTTTATTTAATGAATTTTTATAACGGCGTATTCTCGCAGTTGGCTAATTGTGATTATTTAGGTCTGATTAGTTTGTGTGATGACTTATGTAACTCGGCCAAGCCATATCTTACGGTTACAAATTTGATTTCATGTGAGGACTCTAATGCCAAACTTACACTACTATTTTCTGATGCTCTTAGCTCTTGTCATAGCTTGGACAGTATCATATTCACAATGCCATCTGATTTCCGGGGATGGGCTCTTTTAAAATATACAAAAGAGCGGGATTTGGTCATTGCTCTTGAGGCTGATATTTGCCCTGTTAAGGTCATTGCTACGGACCTTGGGCGTCGCAGTAATTTGGTTATAGATTATATATTTGTGTCTCGGAATGTGACCAATTACCTTCTTTCAGGGGAGGTGTTAGATTGGGACTATGTGGGGGTCATACTCCGTTAACAGCTTCATTTGCAATAGCTATGCCATATGCGTGTGTATCATCTAATGACAATTTACGCTTACCATTTAAGGATAATGGGTTTAGGTGAGCCTGGAGACTTCTTGTCACCAGCCTTTTTCTCACCAATTTACTAAGAGCCCATCAGTTTTTTTGATTCTTGTTTATCACTTGAGGCTATTCATGAAGATTTCAAAATTTTTTCATTGGATTGGGTTGTACGATTAGAAACGTAATACTGGAGCCATCATGGCTCCTAGATTGTAGGGCACCTGTGGAGCCATCGGGGGACTACGCATCCCAGAACACTTCGGGGGCTGAGAAAGAGGCCCCTCTGATCGGCATCACCAGCAGGCACTAAAAAGCGCAATCAAATACCCGCTGCGCGGGACACACCAGTGGTGGCATCAGGGGACTACCATCCCAGGACACCCCGGAGGCTGAGGAAGAGGCCCCCTGATCGGTATCACCTACAGGCGCTATAAAGCAATCAAATAACCTGCTGCGCAAGACACACCAGTGGCGGCATTGGGAGATTGCGCATCCCTGACACCTTGGGGGCTGAGGAGGAGGCCCCTCTGATCGACATCACCTGCAAGTGCTATAAAGTGCAATCAAATAACCCGCTGTGCGGGCCGCACCCAAGCGAAGCCCCGGCTAAAGATTGGCCCATCCTGAGTCCGTCAGCAACAGGAAGAGCCAGGGCAGGGCCACACCCCGTGGCTCTTAAATTGGGTATTATTTTCCAATCTGTTAAGCCTACATTGATTTACAGAAGCTTACTTTTTTGCATTCCTTCTATGTCTAAATCTTCTTTCAGGCTCCTCTTGGGGTGAGTCCCTGTTTACGCCGTGTTTGAACTTGAACGTGGGGTTGCTGGGTGTGCGCAGGCTCATTGGTTACTTATCGCTTGAAATTCCATTTTCTTTTCTGCATCCTATTCACTGCCTTCCATTTTGGTGAGGCTTGTTGCCCAATATACTTGGGAAACTAAAACTAAAAGGAAGGACCGCAAAGTGTATGCTCAGTGACCGAACTCTTACGGTTGGGATTTGATATATATTCGGACAACCATCAGGCCCAGGGTGCAGCTGTTGGGTGAAATCTCTGTATTGTTATGCCGCCTGGCCTGTACCATTGTCTAAAACTGTTTGTTGGGGCATCCTCTGGTGCTTGAAGTGGTCTAAGCTATAAACTTGAACAGTGCTTAGTCCCCATAGTAAGGGGGCCAATATAAGGCCCTTTGCCGTAGCCCGAGCAGCTTTTTTCCAGATCTGCAGTGCGGAGGGCCTGAACTTTGATACTTTGATACAAGAAGACCTCTGGGCCTTTGACCCTCCCATTGGATTTCCCTCAAGTTTTATATGTATGTTACTGACACTGATTGTCCGAGTGAGTTCTAATGATATTGTAGCACACACTGCATGACGTGTTTTACATTGCGCATTCATTAGAATGTTTTTTAAGGTTTATCTTATGTTTTTTGTTTACATATTTGAATCTATTCAAGGTGTAATTGTGCATAACCTTACCTTGGTAATAAAGGAGTTTTAACCAAAAAAGAACCAGCAATCGGGAAAAGGAAGTGTAATGAAAAACATTCAGGTGAACCTATTAGAAAGAAAATCCCTGTCTTGTCCCCAAAGAACTGCGCCTTACATGACATCGATGACCTTATCTTAGAAGTAGAACAAATTCTGCGTCCTGATGTCCTGAATATACCAGATACAAAATCAAAAAACTAACAAACAAAGTAGTCCCTTTATTTAACAAAAAGGGAACTAAAAATAAACCCTTGAGTTCTACTGAACCCCCCCCGTCTCTCTATCGAGGTACCTGTTCCCGAAGGCACTACTGGATTAGTCAGCCAGGTCTGTCCCCAAAGCAAATCTCAAATCCCACTAGAACCCACGATAATCTGTTCAAATAATTTTTTTATCTCTGGCTCCAAGTGAAGAAGCTATTATCAAACCTAAGTTGAGACCTGCTAACAACGTGCAACCAGAAGTGGCAGATGAGACTAGAGAACAAATAAAACACCTATGGGAAATTATTAGTATCATGAGGGCAGAATTCAGGGATTTAAGAACCAAGGTACGTTCATTGATGGAGTCTCTTCAACCAGGGCCCTCGAAGGCAGGTTGCGAGATAGGATGAGGTCTTTCACAATTTACAGGGGGAAATTACCCAACTTGACCCTTTGTCAAATATGTTACTTCCCTGTATTAGAAGAGAAGTCACCCCGGATCCTCTGTACCCCGTGAGGAGTAATAGGAATTTCCACTGCACCCTCCTATTAATACCCAAGAAAAATCTTTATCCTCCAATGTGGACTCTAAGATTACCCACCTGGATTCCAACCAGGGGACGAGATTAAGAGATACAAATCTTCCACCTGGTATGGAACGTCTATACCCCCGTCCAAAATCCCCTACAGCTACGAATCATAATGCCATTACTTTTACCCAACCCGTACCTCGCTTGCGAAGCCACTTGAGGGTGGGCCCAAACACTGATTCTTCCCATCATACCAGGACCTTCTATATGACAGGCATCCCCAAGCTCAAGGCACATTTCAGAGAAAACGAGGCTTCTCTAACCAATAAAGGTATCCATTGGATTAAAGACTTCTGGAAGTGCCACGGTGTAATCCACTCAGACATCCTTCGGGCTACAGGACTATCATCTCCAAGCAATAATTCAGACTTTGTTCAGTTGATATTTACACACACTTCTATTGTAATTGGCCTACTATCATTAGAAGCCCAAACCTTTCCACCACCTAAGTCCAAGAGTCAGTTCAAAACCCATATACCCTCCCTGCAGATGATTGATTGACCCCATATGTTATCTCCCATGTACCTTGTCGATTGACTGGAGCCTATAAGGAATTCTGCTCCTACCAGACCTTCAAGAGCTAAAGTAAAACTCAGATTGGGGACTGCTCAAGATTCTAACACTGCTGCTGTAACTCAGCCACTGATACTCCCTGACCAGGCCCAAATGTCCTGTCCTGTTCTAAAATTATTGCCCATGCAAATTCTGCTGTGTTTCACCCATAGGGAGACTGTTAAAAATCACAGCAGAGAACCCAGACTATGCCCATGAATAAAACTAGTACTTATTTATTAGTCTCTTGGAATATAGTGGGACTAAGGAGCAAAAAGATGCAAGAAGATTGTTTTTTTTTATTGATAATGGTGATGTAATTATGTTCCAAGAAATCTGGGAAATAGAGTCGTCCCATAGGCAAGGATTTAAGGCATTTTTTGTGCCTACTCAAAGGTCCCAGGCTGGCAGACCATAGGGGGGACTTGCTACATGGTTTAGCATTGCCCTGGGTTGCCACGTGAAACTACCCACTGACTCCCCTGACTTATTTGATTTAGAAGTTTCATCCTGGAACGAGAAAAAACTGTTCCTGTACAATGTTCACAATAGAAGTGTACCAAAGTCGTCCGGGTATCCAGTTTTAACAGTACTGGGAGATTGCATTGAAAGGGCTGGTAAAGTGGCCACTGTTATTGTGGGAGGGGACATTAATATAAGTTTTGAGCCCTGAGCTCTCTTAAAGGACATTGTTGCTGAGAAAGATCAAGTGTGGGGCATTCTGCAACGTCTAGGCCCATGCATACCACCCCTGGCCAAGGTGGTTTTATAAATGATAGGCCTTTGTCTATGTTGCTATCTGAGAGCTGCAATGGCCAAACTGCCTCTGATCTAGCTAGACATTTTACCTTTAGAAGGAATACCTACCAGAATAACATACATTATACATTCTTGGATTTACACTCTTGTCCAACCTCATTGACATGGAAATTATTCAACAGTATGAAAGTGACCACTTTCCTTTGCTTCTCACCCTCCGGGGCAATTCTGATCGTTCAGTCACGAATGCCTACTGGGGATCTATCTTTTACTAATAATCGAGGAAACGCAAGATGGGATTAGGTCGCCAACAATGAGGGCACCTTTGGCCAATTGTTCCATTGTCTGGGACGTACTTCTTCTGTTTTTGCCAAGCTTGACTCCTCCCCACACACTGTTATGGCTTTGCACTCTAAGGTCCTAATTACGATGTCGGTCGGAAAGCCTCCGACCACTGGTCGGACACTTTCTGACCGACATTGTAGGTTTAAACTCTGACCGCCGCATTAGGATGGAGGCGGTTGGAGTTTCAACTGGTTGGGTAATCCAACTCGGTTCCAACAGGCTTAAGGAGCCCGTCGGCCAGTCAGAACCTCACCATAATCCCTTAAGGATAGCGTTTCCGCATTCGGGGTTATGTTGGCACTTTCCGACAGCTTTTTCCTGTCTGACTTTCCGACATGAAAGGGCTATCGGAAAGTGTCTTTAGGGGCCCCTAGCAGGGCCTCCTTCCCCCCTGGCCCTCCGCATTTGGGCCTGCCCTCAACATCCCTGTGCCTGCCACATGGTGCAGGGATGTGTACAAACTTCCAGTTTTCAATGGGAGCTTGTGCTGCGGGCGTTTTCAGCCCGCCGCACAAGCTCCCATTGAAAAATGGAATTTGCGACCCACTGTGTGCGGTTGCATCCTAATGGGGAATGCGGAACCGCCGACCCATGGTCGGGCTGTTCCTTTCCCGCAACGGTATCAGGCGGACGCCCAACATCGTAACTACGGCCTGAATGCTTTGAGGAATTGAAAAATGTATTCTTTACCTAACCTCGTCTTAAGCCGAGTATGCCTCCGCCCATTAACCCCACATGGTACAATAAGACTTGCAGGACAGCCAACTATCTTCTAACTAAAGATATCAAAAGTGGTTCTTTATTTAAAATCCAGCCTGCCAGAGCTAACTATAAAGTAGCTCGAAACTAGACTAAAATATTTTGGGATACTTCTGTTTGTGATGATATCCTGAATGCTGTTTGGTCCGGGAATAAGGCAGTCTCTTGGCACATGATTAGGCATAGAGCAAAAACGAGTTGAATGAGACCAGAGAATAACATCTTACCCCAGGACTGGGTTAGAAACTTCCAAGCACTCTATAGTGTTGAAATCCCTGGTTCTCCTATTCAATATTCATACCAACTTGAATCCTGGAGAGTTAGACACTGACCCTTTAGCGATAAGCAACCCAACTGTGCGAGAGTCAGCCGATGATGCAGGTTTCTTTTCCCTTGGTTGAAACAAATGGTGCTATCTGTTAGCAGAAAGTGGCTAAGGCTCCTGGGCCGGATAAGATCCCTGCAAATCTTTTTAAATCAGAACCTGCAATGTGGGCTCCTTATCTAAAATGCGTTGCCAATGCTATCATGGGCAGCACCCAAATACTTGGCACCTGGAAAGGAGCCAAGATAATTCCTATATTTAAGAAGGGCCTTAAATCCAACCCAGTATATTATTGACCAATAAGCCTATCGACGAAGCTCAACAAATATTCTGCAAACAAATTTTAAACCAGCTTTTGTCATGGATTGAAGATAACAAGACTAGTTCCCAACCGAGTTTATCCCTTATCACTTTTGAAAATCATGAAGTTGCTCTTGCTTAACAAAACAGCCCCGCTGGCAAGACATTTGGGGGGGCAGTGTGCCAATGATCTTTATTAAACAAATATTGATCTCTGGGCACCTCTGATTACTATGTATTCAATAACACCTGTGAAACATAAATGCCTAGTTCCTGAGCCATGTCCACTATTGTTCCTGTCTTTAAAAAAGGTAATAGCCAGGATGCTCACTGTAACAGGCTCATATCTTTGCTAGATTCCATGGTCAATGTAATTGGTGGAGCTGCACATAATAGAATTCTTGACTGGCCCACAGATACTAACATTTTTTGTGAAACACAATATTGCTACCATGAAGGTTTGGATACAATGGAGAAATGCTTAAATTTACATCTAATTATTGGAATAATATACCATCGCAAAAGGCTGTCCTTTGTACCTGACTTTTATGGACTTAACTACTGCTCTTAACTTTAATAGATCCTTACCTTACGCTCTGTTAAGGTCAGGCATGGGAATAATAGGGAGTTTACGCAACCCTTTAAACGTGAACGAGGGGTAAATCAGGGTTGTGTTCTGTCCCAGATTTGATTCATTTTGTACATTAACAGCCTTAATTCTTATTTGATTAAGTCTAGCCAGGATATGCCCGTAGTTGGCACCAGTCCAATTCCTGCTCATCGATATGTGAATGATGTTGTATTATTAGCTTGCACACCTAATGGACTGAAAGCTCAACTTGGATAAAACTCTAATGAAATCTCATGCATTGTCATGCGGTCCTAATAGTTTGAGATCTGGGCCACTTTTTTGTTAAAGGCAAAGTTCTGGAGAAAGGACAGCAATTTTCCAGAGTGCAGAGTTATTGATTGTTGTTGTGTAAACATTACTATTCTTTTACTAAATAATGTTTTAATTCCTGTGCTTAAAAGATATAAACTTCAAAGCTGCAGATCTACATTGCATTTTTGACCAATTGTTATCAATCAGGCTTTGATGTGTACTTTACTGTTGGATCGTATTTAAAATCTGGCTGCGGACTCGCATTCATATGATGTTATTCAAAGATGTTTATAAATTCAACTTTTATGATTATATGTATTATCGAATAAAATTTCTTTGACTTTGAGTTCTGGAACTCCCTCTGAGCAACACTGTTAGGCCTGACACCAGAACAGAAAGGTTCACAAATGCAGATGGGATGACCATCAGCTGCAAATCCCAGCCACGAGCACTGTGCAGTAGCAATGACAGGCCAAAAGGCGAGGGCTTGCACCATGTGCTGATATGTAGTGTAGGCATACCCTTTCTGTACAATCTCAAGTATACAGTTTATATGAATATTAATCCTGCTAGAATTAAGAATTCAGATACGGGTGAGCCCTACCATGTTGGTGATAAGAAGAGTGGGAACTCCCTGGCCAGGGCTGGATGAAGACTAGAGCGTAAATGAGGTGACAGATGACATACCCCAAATCCTTCTAAACATAGCTGCTGTGCTCTTATTGGTGTGGACGAGACAGTTGCATTCTCAATGATGATATTAAAAGGCTGTGCCGCTATGCCCGGCCATTAATACCCTGCATACCATTCTGCTCATGGTTCCTGGAGGCAAGACCGTGCCCTATGGTCCTGGCAACAGTGATGAGCTTGTGGGGCGAAGACCTGACCATGCAGCGCAGGTTAAGAGAGACTGTAGTTTATACTACAGTATTGGTGAGAACTTCCTCCATGCTCTCATTCTATGAAGACATGTACATAAGGTAACCTTAATCCGAAAGCATAGCCCCACTCTTTCCTGGCCATCATAAGCTGATCGCTGCAGCCGGTTGTGACATAGGGAAAACAGATACTAAACAGAGCAAGCTCTGTTTCGATCAGAGTTGACAGTCGGGATTCAGATCTCGACCCGTTGTATCAACATGAACTTGTCTGCTACTAAGTAAGGCAGAGACGTAACTTGAAATTCACCTGGAAATGAAGACCAGTTTAAAAGCAAAAAGATTCCTAAATCCACCATGTTACAGCAAGAATGGACCTGATGAAAGAGAGTCCTGACAAACATGAAGATCACTCAAATGAAGCAGAGAATAGGGGTTCAGCACTGAAAGATGAAACTGCAACCACTAAAGCTACAGTACAATGCACGCAGCGGCTAGTTTGGATAACAGCAAAGAACGATGACCTTGAATCAAGATCCCGCAGGAATATATATGCTTGTTTGGCCTCCCTGGGACCACCAAAATCGGAATACCTGAGCCATTAATTGGAAGCCCTTTTAGGTTTGCTGTATGGCAGTGAATGTTTTTGGTACATTTTGATTGATGAAAGGGCTCACAAATCACGAAGACCCAGGCCGCCACTCAAGGCTTCCACTCGACCGACCTCCGCCTGGTTGTTAAATTACTGCAACCGGGATATGGTAAAGAGACTAGCTAGAAAGAAAGGCCCTTTAACTGCAAGAGGGAAGGAGGGCATTCACAGAGACAAAGAAGATTTTGCAATCAAAGAATATTAAACATGCTATGCTTTACCTGGCTCAGCTACATGCCCATCACAATGACTGAGAGCCTGATTCACAAAGGTAAACTTACCCTTTCGTGTAAGTTTACGTTGGTATGCTATTCACAAAGGTATTTACGGGTAGTATATTTAAGACTGTGGTGTCTCCACACATATAAAGACCTATCTTTTAAAGTGCGAAGACAGAGTACTTTTAAAGATACTACTTGTAAATCCCTTTGTGAATAGCATACAAACGTAAACTTACACAAAAGTGTCATTTTACCTATGTGAATCAGGGTCAGAGTGCATAATTATGCTAACCCTAAAGCAGGCCTGAAATTTCCAAAAAAGGGGGTGGGCCAGACTCTGAGAGAATTTCAAACACCTCAGCGAATGATTGACAAACTGAGGAAGAGAGCCACTCTTAGACTGAGTGGAATGATATAAACTCTGAACCCACAAGAGCGTACCTTAGATGCCGGGCTGCACGATCAGCATACTGTGTGTTGAGTTCCTCACAGGATAAATGGAAGTGGTGCCTAAACTTTAGTATCACATGACTCCAGATGGCTCTTGCTGTCATAAGTCCCCCCTCCTATTTGCCCTAGCAAAGGAGTCCCTCACGACTTGCCTGCACAGTGAACATTCGCATAGAGGGATTACATTTCCACATAAGCGCATAATACTTTCCCTATATGCAGATGATGTAATGCTGTTCGTGAAAGATCCTGAGACATATTTGGACCCACTGATTTCTTAAATAATGCTCTATAGGGCAGTGTTGAGAATTTCTATTAGTTGATTGAAATCTGAGATGTTTCCATTGACTGACGCAGCTCGTAAACTGGTAATCAGGTTCCCCTTTGTAGTGTCCTCCCCAGCAGGGGTAAACGCCAATGACTACGCCGCACACGGAGCTTAGTATTACACATTTTTATTCGTCAGCGTGTAACTGCAAACTCAACATTCTAAATCAGCCTTCATTGCATTCTGCTCTAACACCTACGTCACAGTTCTACGGAGTCCATCAAGAGCCAAAAGAGTTCCGTCATTGCTAACATGCAAGACACTACATCTCCCCTCTGTTAAATGGAAAATTACAATTTTTACAATATATATATATATATATATATATATATATATATATATATATATATATATATATATATATATATATATATATATATATATATATATATATATATATATATATATATATATATATATATATATATATATACACAAAAAGAGTTGCTTCTAGGTGGGATGCACTCCCAGGTGGAAATTACGCCAAAGCAAGGGCACACGCCATGAACAAAGTCCTTTTCTGGTTTACCTGCCAGACGCGTTTCGGGCCAACGCCCTCTTCACTGGCAGACCATGTGACGTGCCGGCATGCGGC